>PVJH01014633.1:0-56304 GCA_004026705.1 Nesogale talazaci | reverse complement strand
ACGGTCCTTGTAAGGAGACAAAGTTGGACACGGAGAGGCGGGTGTCACCCATGCTCCACTCGATGGACAAAAACTGTTCACCTGTTTATGCATCTCGGCGTTCTCTTCTCCTCTACAAGGGGGTGGAGTATCAGGCGGCATACACAGTTCCAAAGAGCCCGGTGCCAGAGTGGGTTATGAGTTGGGCTACTAACCACAGGGTTGGCTGTTCAAGACCACAAGCCACTCCTTGGGAGAAAGAGGAGGCTTTTGACTCCTCCAAGGATTGACCGCCTCCCAAACCCACAGCGGCAGTTCTACACTGCCCTACGGCATCATTATGAGTCAGTATCAGCTCAACGAGCTTTTTGACCTTAGGGACACTTCCATAGCTTGCTTCTCCGCTCCTCGCCCCCCTCCCCACTTGGGCATATATTCAATTTCACCGTATAATGATATGTTCTTTAAAGTTTGGTTATAAATGGCTGGAAACTATCCTATAGGATGGCCGACCATAATTTACTGAGCAAAAACTGCTTATTTGGGTTCATTTGGGTGGCTTCCAACTCTCTGATATTATATCGAATGCAGCCCACAAACATCCCACGGCCTAAAATTTTAATTGTATCTGGTTATTTTTTTTAAGAGAGAGATTTTAGAAGTGGGACTGCGGGATCAACCACCATAAATATCATTAAATGTCTTGCTGGATATTACTAAATTGTTTTTCCTAGTCAGAAATTAGCACCCCCACCCCCACCCCCCAGCAGGTACCCGTCTCTGCATACTCACCAGAGACAAACCTGATTAGTTTTCACAGGCATTTCTTGATGTGTCAGGCAAAAATGCTATCACTTTTTTAAATGTTCCTTTATTTAATTATGAAGGGTAGAGGTAAAAGCTTTTTTTCTTTCTCTTCTTTGCTGTTTAATGGCAAGGTGTCTTGCTTCCCCAAGTTCTCTCTTCATGTCCCTCATGTGACTTTCTTTGGGTATGCTTAAATTCCTGGTTTAGTTGTTTTTAGAAATGTGTGTATATATATATATATATGTGTCATATATATATGTGTCATATATATATGCATGTATATATGTCAAGGGCTAGCTGGCTACCCACCATGTCCAGTGACCCATCAGGGATGAACCTGCTTTCTAAACTCTGCATTTCAGGAAGGAAGGGATGTGCCCTGGTCCTCTGGCCACACCCCAAGCAGAGGAGACCTGTTTGGGGGAGCCAGGAGCCCTGTCCACTGTCCCACGACACGCTCTCTGCAAAGGCCAAGTGAGGAAAAGCTGAAGGAGACCCACAGACCATGGGGACATCTTTCCACTTAAGGAGGCTTCCCCTGGAATGGGGACCCCTCGTGAGAGGAAGGCTGGGGACTGGGAGAGAGGAGGACAGGATGGACCCGCAGGCACCCAGCAACTGCTGCAGAAGGCACCCCCGACCTCCCTTCACCATTGTGACTGCACCAGTCGACTTACAGCCAGCATCTGCCTGTCATCCACTTCCGCCACACAGGGCCACCAGCCCTTCACGGTCTTCTGTTCAAAAAGGGACACAAACCACTCCGGGTGGAACGTGTCATCCAGCTGGTCCAGAGAGCACTTCTCCGCCGACTTGGCAGGCTTGGGCATGCGGTTGAGGTCCAGCTGCAGCGAGCCTGCAACAGAGAGGAGTCCTTTGGTCAGGGGGGTTTTCGGAATGGCCGTCAGCTAATGGTTCCTAGGGCAGGACGAGGGTCAAGGAAGCCTCATTGTCACTTCCTTGGCTTCAATCCCTGGCTTCAGTCCTGGGTCCAATGCCCCAAATTCTCCCCTTCTCCACCCGCTGTCAGGAGAGCAATGCCACTTCCCACCTGTGTGCTCCTGCCGCCCCCTGCTCACCCACCAGTGAGCCCCTAGCAGGTCTCGCTCCCTCCCAACGGTCCACCTGACTCTGTAGGGGTCACTCCTCTACCAACCGTCCACGCGCCACCATGGGCCAGGCTTCCCCTCTTGCCCTCCTGATTCGAGGAGCCCCTCTGCGAGGTTGACTGAGCTGCCCACCTAGAATCCCCATCCCTGCTCCCGACAGCGGCCCCTCTGAGCTTGACGCCTACGGTCAGCGCACACACACGCACACACACACACACACACGCAGTCCACCTTGCCCTCTAAACACAGCAACTTCACACGGCTTCACCCAGTCAAGCCAGCAGTACGACAGGAAGAGAGTCAGAGGAATGGTACGGCAAGTGAGGGAGAGATCTCTAAAGAATGGTTTTTGAGGCCACAGGAGGGACATTCTTGAATATCATGCAAAGAACATTAGGTTTTTTTGATCTATCTTTTTTCTGAAAATTTGTAAGAAAATTTTTCCTTTCCACTCCTTCCTTCATCCAGCCTTCCACCATCCCATTCATCTTTCCATTCCTCTGGTTGGGCCTGTCTCCATTCACTTGTCGAGTCCAGTGTCGGTCTACGACTCAGCTTACTGTCCCATCTATCCATTTGTTCAGCCCTCTCCCAGCAGTCCTCTCCCTCCCCAGGCCTCAGGCCCAGGGCTGCTGGCTTCCCACTTTAACTACGTTTCCCCGATTCAGGTAAAAGGCAGGCATCTTTGTGCTTCTCCACGTATTTCTCTAAAGCCTCATGCCAGAGAGGAAACAGGGATGGATTTTTGTGTCACAGAAATCTTTTAAGTTCATAAGCAAAAGCATTCCCCTTGAAAAAAAGCAAAGGGAATACATGTGCAGTGTGTTCTTTAACATCTAAAAAGCTCTGAAAAGCCCATGACAAAGAATGGATGCTCCCAAGTTCTAAGAAGGAACGTCCCACCCAAAATTCAGATAACAAAAGAGTATTATAATAATATTTAATTATGATAAAACATTACCCAATGTCCCACCTTACAATGTAATGAAGACATGCATAGAAAATGAGGAATCCTACTGGAAAATATTCTCAAAAGATAACAATAGGGTTAAAAAAAATTAAAGTAACAAAAAGATAACAACAGCAGGAAGAGTTTGGGGAAGGAAGCTGCACTCCTACAGCAACAGGGCAGGACGAGGAGACCAGAGAAGTGCACTTCTCTAGAAGACAAGTCTGTGTTTCAAATATCAGTGCCATGGAGGAAGACGGACAATTCTAGCTTGCAGATCTAAGAAAGCGATGCACACAGGGAAGGAAGCCCTGGTGGTGTGGTGGTTTATGCGTTGGGCTGCTAACCACCTGGTCTATAGTTCAAACCCACCTGCCGCTCCTTGGGAGGAAGACGAGGCTTTGTACTCCCATAATATGTGACCGTCTCAGAAGCCCACAGGGGCAAGTCTGGCCTGTCTCACAGGGTCATCAGGAGCGGAATCGACTCGATGTGGTGAATTGTGAAATGCACAGAGGGAAGAAAGACGTGCCCGAGGGGTGTCATCCCCAGTGGAAAACAGAACATAACCCACACAAGGAAACGGGCAAAGCAACCCAGAGACCACGCTGGGACGGCGCGCCAGTCATGCATGACTGATATAGCCTGATGCGATGGAGATGCAGGTGGGTAATTACCAGATAGAAAGACTGTCCTTGAGGTAAGATGCCCCTGAAAATCTCAGGTAAAAATCAATCTGTATCCCATAAACCCATGGTGCTCTTTATATGCCATGTATGTGAAGATGCTAAAGGCAGCTGTAACACACAGGTGCCCGTTTATAGAGCTGAAATATATACATGTCAGAATGTCCATGGGAATTACTGTGGGGGGTGAGAGTACAATAAAATGTGGAAGAAGAAACCTTGCTCCCCTGTAGATTCTAATATTTCTCTGACCGCTGTCCCCCAGAATCCTAAGTTAAATGGCCTATGTATGCAGGTGATGAGCCAGTTCTGACAGAGGAACTGGGGAGACCCCATGCCTTAGGAAGGGCCACCTCTCCTTCTGAGATTGATGGTTCCCTAAGGAGCACTTGAGGATGAGACCCAAGAGGCCCAGTGGGACTAGAACCCAGGACCCCTGTCTTCTGTCCATGAGCTCACTTTCTTGGTTTGACAGGGCGAGTGCCCCCTCCCCCCCCACACACACACACAGAGCCCAGCAGGCTCACTCTTTCTCTTCAGACTCTTCACTGCGGGGGCTGCCTCAGCTCTGTCTTGCTGCCTGGCCCTTGGTCCAGGGACCCTATCAGTGAGGCTGGTGAATGGAGACGTGCTTGCTCATTCCCTCAGCCACTTGGGCACAAGGGTGCAGAGTGGCTTCATCCCTTTCCTCTTCCAGTGCGAGAGGAAACCATGTGGGCAAGACCCAGACTACGGCCATGAGGCCAGGCAGCCGGAGCACCAAGCTCTCCCCTACCCACCTCCTTCCCTAGCTGAGCCCTGCCCCCTGCCATGGCCCAGCACCAAGACCACTTGCCAGGTCCACCTGGGTGCCCATGTGGTGCCCACTTGAGTCACACGGCTTCTCCAGCCTCAGGAAGCACTACCACTACCTCCCCCATGACCCAGAGCTGCCTCCCTCCCACCTACCTCCCTCACTCACCCCCTCCCCAAAAAACTAACGACCAAGGAGTCAGAGATTGCCACTGTTCACAGGCCCCGTCCTTCTCCCTTGGGCCGCTGAAGGTCTCAAACTCCCAACCACGAGGATGGCAGCCCCACGCCTAACCGGCTGCACCACCAGGGAGAAACTCTGACTGCCCTTGCTGCCCTGCCTTCCCGAAGGGGCTTCCGGAAAGCAGCCGGCGCTGTGCAGAACGGGGTCGAAGGCAACACGCTCACCCAGGAAGTCGTCGAAGGAGAACTTGTCATTGTCCCAGATCTGGAACACCACCTGGGCGGGGATTTTGCTCTCGGTCTTATCCAGCCTCCAGAAAGCATCCTGGCCCAGAGGAGAAGCAGAAAAGCTTATTGAGCTCGGGACGGGGGCAATAGGGTAGGGTCTGGCCAGCGCCCTGGATCCTGGCAGGAGGTGGCCACAGCACATTCCAGAGGGCAGTGTTCAAGGGCCAACAGGTGCCCCGTGGGTTTTCTCGCCTCCCACTGCTGTCTAAACCCACCCCCACCCCCACCCCAGACTGAGCTAGGCTGACCCTTCCCACTGCAGAGAGGAATGAAAACGAGGATTGGCAAAGCCAGAGGCCAAAAGTTGCCGTCGTCTGATGAATATCACCCTTCCCGAATATCAGCAGTGACCCAAGGCTCACTGGCAGGCAGGGAGGGGCAGCCCGGATGCCCAGCCACACGTCAAGTCCCAGGTTCCTGCACCCAGCCCTGCAGCCCTGCTCGGCTCATATGACTTCAGGGTCAGTCTGGGCTGGCTAAGAACCGGGGGTCCCCACCCGACCCTGGCATCACCAGAGACATCTTTCCCGGCATACTGCACAGGGGGAGGCCCCACTTCTCCCTCACCACCCACCACCCCATCATTACCCAGGGTGGGGTCTCCAGGTCACAGCCCTCCCTACAGCTCTCTCTGTGCCTGCCTCTGGTGCAAGCCCCACGCTCCCTTCCTCCCTCGGGCAGCCTTGGCACCCTGGGCAATTCCCCCTCGAGTTCCTTCCCACAGAGGCTTCAGAGAGGGGGTGAGGTGTGAGGATCACCGTCCAGAGGCCCAGGCCCACCCACCGGACACCAAAAGGCTGCCACCAGGGCTGTCTCACAAAATTGAGAGCTGCCCGTAGTCCCAAGTCCGTGTGGGGACAGACTGCAGGCGGGGAAAACACCGGGTAGTCTAGCTGGCAATGCCTTGCCCACACGGCTTTGCTGTCCAGACAGGGTGGACCCACCAGGACCAGAGCCTAGGAGTCAGGCCCCTCCTTCGTTCCCACCTGGCCGCTGGACCAAAGACCATGACCACATCCAGGAGGCACGGTCACCTTGCCAAACATGCTGCCACCGCAGCCTGGACTGGTGAGGCAGGCGCTCAGGTCCCCAGGCGGGCCCCTTGCTCTCAGTCCCCAGCTGGGGCCTCCCTCTTTTCCAGGCCTGTCTAGGGGGGTGTGGGGGGGACAGCCCTCCCGCAGGTGCTCCCCTCCTCCGGCGGGTCTTTTATGGGCAGCCTGCACAGCCTGCCGGCACCCCCACTCCGCCTGGCTGCCCGGTTTATGGGCTCAGTAATGAGCCAGAGGTTCAAACGGCTCCTGGTGGGAGCAGCTGGGCTGGGGCTCCAGCCTGGGGAATGAGCCCCCCCAGGTCCCAGCCGCTCATTACGCTCCCGGCCTGGGCCCTTTTACTAGCTGTTTATTTGCAGGGTGGGTGCCTGACATGCAGGCCGGGCCTGGTGGGTGTGCTGGGCTCCAGGTGGGGGGGCGACCAGCGGAGGTTCAAAGCCGCCGGATGAAAGACCTTGTGCTTTACGACAGTCTCGTCTGGTTAATGGGGTCCCTGGAGAGCCAGCCTGCCAGAGGCCCCCCAGCCCCAGGCACAGGGCCACTCTGCACAGGACCCCCAGCCCAGGGGCTCTGCAGCGCCCGACACCCCCACCCCCAGACAGACCAGCTCCCTGGAGTCCCCAAGGGCCAGAGCCCTGGTTCCACGGAGACTCGCTGGGTTCATCTGGGCCCAGACAGGTTCCTCTCTTTAAAATTGCTTTTCAACCTCCTGTCTTCCCTTCACATGCAGCTTCCGCCCACTGGGCATCTCCTAGGCCTGCCCCCTTGTCCTCCCCTCTGTCCCAGCAGCCCACCCCCACCCCCCCAGCCATGGGCTTCTCTTCCACAAACCCTCCACCCCTCTCCTGCTGTAGCACTCCATGAACCTGCCGACCCTCTCCTTCCTCATTGGGACCCCCCAATCACTGCCCAAAGGGAGCCTCCAGCAACCACGTGGGGTTCTTCTCTGGGCCAGGAGTGCACACCTCACATTGCCCCACGCATGCCCTGTGCCTCCCATTGACGGTAACACCTGGTCCCGACCTTCCTCTTCTGTCACAAGCCACCTGCTGCCCTGCTGCTCAGAGATTCTCTGCTTGGTAGGAAAGAGAGGAGATTCACCTTCCTGAGACTCACTTCCCAATGACAAGGCAGTGGTGGGGACGGAGGCCCCGCCGGGAGGGGGGCAAGAGCAGTGTACAGGTGGCGGAGGGTGGGGGTCTAGGGCAGTGACTGGTGGTGTCCCCCCCCCCCCCAACCAGACATCAGAGAGTCCTGGGAACAGTCTCTTTGGGAATGGACGGATGGATGGATGGAGGCCACACTCGCCTTCTTGGTGATGGTACAGGCCTGCTCTGCTGGCAGGTAGTCAAAGGGGAAGATGAACCTCCAGTTGAAGTTGCCTTCGCCGCCCAGGGACCGGTAGTGCACATCCGTCTTCTGTCTGTGCTCCTCAAAGCCGACCATCCAGCTGGACAAAGGGGGTTTAGAGAGCATCTTTATCGTGCGTTTCCATGATATTATCTACATGTGCTCTTCAACTCTGACAGCAGAGCATTCAGAAGGTCTGAATTCAGAATGAGTAACCGTAGAGGGTTACTCACTGGTCTGCCGACCATAAGGTCCGTGGTCTGAAACCTCCGGGCACTCCAAGGGAGAAAGACCCGGCTGCCCGCTCCTGCCAAGATCCACTGCTTAGAAACCCGCAGGGGCATTCTCTCCTGCCCGGCCAGTCTGCTCTCAGTCAGCACGGACGCCATGGCAGTGAGTTTGAAGAAGGGGTTGTTTGCTTGCTTTGGAGTCTATGAATTTGGTACATATAGAGCAAAAAGAATGTCCAGGAAGTCTTCATGATACACAACCCGGCCCATGAATTTAAAAGCAATCTAACTTCTCGGTGCCATTAGGGGTGTCCTCAACCCTTCTAAGTTCAATCCAGAGATAACCCCCAAATCACACCCACAGCCAGCAAGTCAGAGTCAACTGGAAGACATGGCCACCCAAATGCATGAATCCCACCACTCCTGGGGCCTCTCCTTTCTTTCTTTGTTTACCTGCCTTACACCAGGCCCACCCCACAATACCACACACCCAACACAGTCTCCTGCACACACGCACTCATTCCTACTCACTCACATATACCCTACATTCACACACACATATACTCTCACACTATCACACTCTTGCTAAGACATACACACACTCACACACCCCTCACTCACACACACTCTCTCTCTCACACACACACTCACACCCCCCCTCTCCCACACACTCTCATTCAAACACACACACACACACACACACACACACTGACTCACACAGCCCCTCTCTCACTCACACACACTCTTTTCACATACATACCCTCTCACACTGGGTACCACTGCACAGGCAGAGGGGCCACCCAAGAGCTGCACCCCAAGAGTCCCCGGGGGGAGGAGACACCGCACCCTTTCACATAGATGTCGCTCATCTTCTCCCCGGTGATGCTGAGGTCATCCAGGATCACGTCCCTGGTGTTCCAGATAATGCAACGCAGGAAGAACCTGGGGGGAGGGGCCAAGGCAGAGCCATGGGGACCTCCCACCAAGGCCCAGGTCTGTTCAAGGGGCTTCTCGTGGCCCCCAAAGGCTCATGTGCTTGCCTGGCAGGACACGTGGCCAGACCCACACAAGAGCTGTACCCAGCATCCCAAGGGGCCCAAGATGTGGACCCAGCATGACTTCCTGGTTGTACCCTCAGCTGGCTGTGACGACCCTGCCTCCCCCCACTGCAATTTAGCTGGAGAAGTCACCTTTTGGCTCTCCGTGGGGTGATGTTGAAGGGTGGTCCAGGCCGTCCCAGGGCCTTCGGGAACAGGTCAATCCACATCTGCAGCTTTCCCTGTGAGGACATCCCCAGGTTCTCTCCATCAGCTTGTTCTTTTGACCAACATTCACCGAGCACCGGCTCTGAGCCAAACCCGTGGGGAATGGAGCAGAGAAGAGGCCAAGAGCCACGTGACCGGGCTCAGCCTCCCCTCTTGGAAAGACCCTAAGCAGAGGGCTAGCGGGCCAGGCACAAGGTGAGCCCACAGCTGTCCGAGCCGCCAACATGGATCCAGGCTGGCCTCCAGACCAGGAGAGGCTACTCAGAGATGGTGACTTCTGAGCCTTCTTGGTGTGCGGGCTAGAACCGGAAGAGCCCTCGAGGCCCAGGGAATGGGGTGCTCAAAGCCCTGGAGGGACCCTAGAGGGGGGTCGAGTCATGGAAGGGCTCCAGTTTCCAGCACTGGAAAACACCTCTAACCCAGGCCCTGCCGCAAGCCGGGGTTCTCCCTCACAAGGGAAGGGGCCACTGCAGCCATGAGGTCACTCTTCCTCGGGGCCACAGAGCTAGGGAGTCCCTGCTGTGCTGCTCTGGGGTGTCAGGGGGCAAATGACCTCGGGAGAAGAGTTGAGGTCCAGAAGCACGGTCACACTTCAGGGTGTCCTCCTTACTCCCAATACAGCTAACTGACGGATAAAGGGGCAGGAGGTGCCATTCGACCTGGCTGAGTCCTCAAGGCTTCGGAAGGATGGGCAGCCAGAAGCCGTATTGGAAGAGGTTCGGAGGTTCAGGCACTCACAGGCCTGAGGGGCCTGACTCAGGAGGTCCCTCCCTGGCTCCCCAGGGATGAGCACTCAGAAGGCAGTGTGCTAGTGAGGTGATAGTACGCCAACTGGAATGTGCTAGAAAGCATCGGGGTGGAGTCCAAAATGTAGAAGGGGCTACAGGCTGGTGATGCCTCCTTTTAAGAAGACACTGGAAACCTCAACACCTCTCTCTCTCTCTCTCTCTCTCTCTCTCTCTCTCTCTCTGTGTGTGTGTGTGTGTATGTGTGTGTGTGTGTGTGTGACTTTGTCTTCCTGCCTATGTGGCCTGCCATCTTCCTGCTGTTCATGGATCAGGGCAACTACACACCCACCGGCTCTGACCCTCCCGAGTCCCGTTTCACCTTTCTGCGCCCGGCAGTGTCGTGAGTCTAGCATGGGACGGAAGGGTTTGCGCTGGCCTGGCTGGGGTGCCTTCTTCATGGAAGCTCACCTGGGAGGTGAGACTCCTCTGACAGACCCCAGCATGAGTGTCGCTGGGTCTGTTTCTCTAACGACCCAGCCCGACACAATGGGGACACAGCACCAGGGAGCAGCGGAGGACAACCCGAGGGTGTCCACGCTGTCCTCGGGACAGGGCCCCTGGACTTCAGCGACTCTGGGCCCATCACGGCCAAGGACCCACCTGTTCGATGTCGGGCTGCAGGGGGCTGTAGAGAGGTCGGGACTCCACGTGCTCCGGGACCAGGCCCTGCTGCTGAAGGACGTGTAAAGCCAGACGCTCCTCCATGGGGCCCAGGTGTGGGTTGGGGACTCTGTGAGCCTCTGTCCCAGAGAAGATCCGAAAGGGACAGGGTCCGGATGAGTATGTAACGGCAGGAGGGTTGGGGTGAGCAGGCTCAGCAGAGTTGGTCGGGGGGCTGCACGAAGTCCTGGGCCCACAGCCTCAGGCCCATCCCACCCTCCCTTCCTCATGCCTTCTGCAAGGGAAGCGTCACCCTCCATGAGGGCAACACTCTGATCCCTGTGACCGCTATTCCCACCCAAGCTTCTGCACACAGCTCTCCCTCCCTCACCCCAGTCGACTCCCACTCTGCCTGCCAACGCCCACCCTGACACCCCCCTCCCTCCTCACTCTGCACCTAGGCTTCCTTGGCCCCCAGATCAGGCATCTAAGTTGGAGTGAGGTACTCGATTCTGGGCCATGCCTAAAATCACAACGGCAATCACGAACGTCCGTGCGCACGACCGGAATGCGTATAGGAACATCACATCCCTCCCCTGCATCTGAACCTCGGAGATCCTTGCAGGTGGTCTCACTATTGACAGGTAAGAAAGCCCAGGCCCGGAGAGGCCACCCATCAGAGAAGCGGGGCAGCTGGGATTCTAAGTGAGATCAGGCGCTTGCTTAGGCAGGGTGAGGCTGGATGTAAGCTCTCCCCACCCCCACCCCCACCCCGAGATCCCCTCACACTTCTCGCCAGGAAGTGGGTCAGAGATAGCTGCCATGAACCTGAGACGCTCAGGCATGGAGAGGGGTGGCCTGGCCAACCAACCGACAGCATGCATTGGAAGCCCCGATGACGTAGTGGTCTACCCAGTAAACTGCCAACCCCAAGGTCAGTCATTTGAAACCACAATCTGCTCCAAGGGCAAGAATAAGAATGAGGCTTTCCATGCCCACAGGAATGGGGCTTTGAGCAAGTGGCACAGTGGTCCTGGGTCATGGGTAGGCACAAGGCCCAAGGTCAGGGCTCAGTCCAAAGCTGGGCAAGATACGGGGTCAGTGCGAAGTTGAGGTCTAGACCATAGTTAGACCTGGTCTCCTGAGGTTGATGAGAGTCTGGAGTACGATCTACCTCGGAGAAACCGTTCGCCATTTGAATCACACCCTGGTGGCTTTAGCGGGTTACGTGTCAGGCTCTTAACCTCAGGGTCAGCAGTTCGAAACCACCAGCCGCTCTAAGGAGCAAGATGAGGCTTTGTACTCCCACAAAGAGATACCGTCTGGGAAACCTACAGGGGCGGTTCTGCCCTGCCCTGCTCTGAGGCAGCATCGACTCCATGGCAGTGAGTTCGGTTTAAGCTGCCCGCTTGAGGAGTCTGTGGGTTGGTGCTGTGGGTTGAGCACTGAGCTAGTAACCACAAGGTCACTGGTTCGATCCCATGAGCTGCTCTGCAGAAGGCTGATGAAACTCTCTGCTCCCACAAGGATTGGGATAGGGTCCCTAAAAGTCAGAATGTTTCAGCGGGTTTTTCTTTTAACCAGCCAACTTGGCTGTGCTAATCCTGTGGAGGCCCGCCGCCTCTGCCCATCCCCCACCCCACCTTCACAGGCACTGTACCCCAAACCTCAAAAGACCTGGTGGGGGGTGGGGGCGGCTCTGCTTCTTTCATCAGAGAAATCCATCCATCTGCTCTGAAGCTTGGGGTATCTGTGATGCCCGCTGCCCAGAGCAGCTCAGACACCCCCTCTGGCTGGGCAGGATGATGGATAATAGAGCTTGTGCTGTGGTTGGAAAAGGGGGATGGGGCTGCCCCAGGCTGTACCCCTTCTCTCTCTTCCATGGAGCAACTGGTGGTTTCCAACTACTGACCCTGAGGTTGGAAGCCCAGCACGCACCCCACTAAAGCCACCCGGGTGTGATTCAAATGGCAAATGGTTTCTCCCAGGTAGACTGTACTCCAGACTCCAATCAATGCCCAAACCGCCACCCAACCTCAGAAGACCAGGTCTAACTATGGTCTAGACCTCGAATCACACTGACCCCAATTTTGTCCGGCCTCGCTTTGAACTGAGCGCTGACCTTGGACCTTGCACGACCCTGACCCTTGACCTCCGTTTCCATCCTGGCTGCTAATTTTCCCAATGGTCATCCCAGAAAAGTACTTGCATGGAAAAGACCCGGCATGAGTTCCGCAACTCGGTGCCATCCTGGAGGGGCTGAGGCTGCTCTCTGGGTCGGGTCTCCAACCAAAACCAAATTCACTTCCAAGAGCCTGTCACTCTTGCCAGGAATAAACAGCCCAGCGAGGCTGGTGCTTTCAAACTGTTCATCACGTGGCTAACAACCCAGGGAGCCTCTGTAGTCAGAGATGACAGGGTATGGCAGAAAGCGGCCAGGGAGGCCCTCCGTGGGTTCAGGGCTCTCTCAGTAACTCACCCTTGTCTGCAATGGTGTATTCTTGACCCTGGAACACGACCCGGTCTGTGTGGTAGACGGGCGCCTGGAGCCGGTGCTGCTGGCAGAAGAGGTGCAGGAGCTGGGAGGGGCGGAGCTGGTCCCTCCACTGGTTCGGTCCAGAGCTGAGGCCCAAGCACAAAGGTCGGGTGTTCTGAGCACACGAGCAGGGCGGAGGAGAGCAGTGTGGTCTGCGCACCTGCACACACAGCACCGCCCACCCTTCCCCATCCAACTGCCTGACCCAGGTCCCCCAGCCCCGCCCCCATTACGCAGATGAAGAAACGAGGCCCAGAGAAAGACCCGATTAGTTAGAATTAGCATGTGGACATCTCTCATCTCTGAGAATCGAAGCAAACAAGACTCGTGCGGGGTGCAGGGGACTGTCCACACACAAGTTCATCTGGTCGAAACCTTCCCAGAATCCCCTCTCCATTCCAGCAGGGGCCTGCAGTCATGCTGTGAGTTTCCCAGCCTCCCTCCCTGCCCTGTCTCTGTCCAGACCCCCGGCCCCCACAGACCATCGGTGCACCCTGAAAGTTGAATGATGGCAGCCAGGCCAACATCCAAGTCCAAGACTGATGCCCCCACTTCCTGGTCTGGGTCTCCTTATCTCTGGGGCGGAGGAACACTGCCCTGAGGGGGAGGTGCACACACACACACACACACACACACACATACACACACACACACATACACACACACACACACGCTGAGCAGGACTGAGTCCGGCCGGCTTCAGCGAGTGGCCTGCAAGCACTGCGCGTCTGCGCTCAGAGCACCATCGGCTCCCACCGCACGTACACACAGTAGGTCTGTGGGAGCCCACAGCGTGCCCCGAACTTGGACAGCAGCCTATTCTCCAGGTCGATGGTGGTCTCTCCGATCTTCTCGTCCTTGGTCATGAGGTCATAGTCGTAGAGGGCAATTCTCAGGTCCTTCTCCAGGGGCAGGGTGCAGGTCAGCTCGAACATCCTGCAGGAGGGGCGTGGGGTCAGGGGCCAGTGGACAGCGGGCCCTCGGGCGGGCTGCAGGGAGAGCAGGACTCCAGGGCCACTCGGGTCCACAGTGTCACTGTCCTGTCCTTGAGTCTCCGGCAGCTCTTAGCACACACCAGGGTCAGCACTTGGAGCTGGTCTTGGGAAGTGTGTGTGTGTGTGTGTGTGTGTGTGTACTTGTGTGCTGGGCACAGGGCAGGTGTCTGTCTGACAAGCCACCGAAGGGCACAAAGAACAGAACAGGGGATGGAACACTACAGAGCAAGTTCCCACCAGGACCAGCTGTCCCCGACCTGAGCAGTCCGGTATGTATGGGCAGAGCCAGACTCCACGAGATTACCAATGGCTGGCATTCCACATCCGGTCACAGCCCTTTCTTCTAAAGCACCTTTGGGTGATTCGGATCACACTGACTGACTACAGATGCCACCTGGGACTCCTCAGCCAGGGGGTCAGACCAGGACACACCTGAAACCCCAGAACCAGAGCCCCGCGGCCAGGATGTCTTGGCTTGTGTCTTGGGTCTTTCAGGATGCCACACCTACATCCGGGGGTGGAGGGATGGGGGGAGACTCCGTGAGCATTTCTATAGAGGAGAGGTGAGTCTCCGGAGGCCAGCTGCAAGGGGTTCTATGTAACTGCCCAGGAGGCCTTGAAAGGGCAGCCGTGATAAGAGACTGCAGCAGACACCATCTGAGAGCCAGGACCCAGGGCGAAAGGCAGTCAGCTCAAAGGACACCATATCTGCTGTGTCACCAGAGGTTGTGAGAGGGGGGGTTGGGGACCCACAGTCTAAGCTTGGCCCCCCCCAGAAGGTTCTAGCCACTGCTGCAAGGGCCATGGGCACATGAGGTGGCCTTTGTCCCCAATTCAAGCTCCCCCAGGCCTGACCCTGCAGGAGTCAGAAGCTTGAGTGGCTGGCCAGAGGGGAGACAGGAAACACAGGGAGGAAGTGGGAGAAAGAAGGAGGCGCTCCTTTCCTGCCCCGCAGTCCAAACCCACAACTACCTAGTGTGTTCCCATCACGGCCTCCCCCGACAAGTGTCCAAGAGCAGATAGCCTCATCTTGCTCCCACTAACAGGCTGCTGGGCTTGAACAGTCAACCTTGCGGTTAACAGGCCAATGCTTAACAGACAGAGCCACCAGGCCTCCTCCCCACAGCTACACACAGAGCAGGTCAGGGAAAGACGACCCTCTGTCCATTCACGGTCTCAGTGCATGCCGGCACCTGGACCAAATGTGGGCCTGACGCTAACAGTGAACAGGGACACTGCAGCCTGCTCAATGCAGATGCCAAGAGGGTGGGGCGGGCCGATCCACAGAATCAGAGTTCAGGGTGCACTGGCAGACGAGGGATGCTGTGTGCCGATTATGCGCCATGAACTGTGCTTGCCAGGTCTAAGGCCTGTAAAAAGAGAGTGTCTCTGCTGTGTGCTCAGAGGAGGGTCTGAAAGTCCAGGTCTATGAAATGCCAGGGTCGTGGTCACAGGGGACTGCGAGGGTGGGCTTCTCCTTCTGAAAGAGGACCTGGACCCTGCACCCCCATTGTGGACCCCGCCTGCTCACTCCCCCACCGCTGTGCCAGGAGTCCATCTCAGCGGGCAGTGCAGGATCCCAGGCTCTTCTCTTCCCCTTAGCCAGACGCACATGAGGACTCCCCGCCGGCCAGATCACTTCCCCTCGCTGTCCTGGGTCCTCGCTGCGGGCTGAGGGGGCAACAACGAACTCAAGAGTCCCCAGGAACGCCCCGTGTCCCGCGGCACTGTGGAACCACGACACGCCTCCGACAGCTGCAAGCCTCCCCCCGCAGCCCTGCTTGCTCTGGCCCCCATCCAAACCGACAAGCTCAGGCCCTCGAGTTGATTTCGGCTCCTAGCACACCCTCCAGGTTGGAGAGAATGGCCTTTGTGGGTTTCTGAGACTGTGACTCTTCATGGTGGGGGGGGGTGGTACTGGTGGTACTGAACCGCTGACCTGGATGTTAGCAGCCCGACTCACAACCCAAACACCACCCAGGCATCTCATCCAGAGGGGACCTCAAAGCTACTCCAGACGGTGGGCACAGGTTCTTCCATCCCTGGTTGCCAGAATTCAAGAATCATGGGTCAACCTCAAGTGCGCATCTTCCCTCCAGGTGTGGACCACACACTGGCCTGGGAGGAGGAAAGGGGCTAAGTGCCAGGTGCTCTCTTGGGATGGAGGCTGGAACGGTAGAAGGACCTGGGTGACACCCTAATAAAGTCAAGGGCTTTGTAATAACGTTGTTGTTGTTGTTGTTGTTGTTGTTGTTGTTGTTAATAGCTGCCTCCGAGTTGCTTCCAACTCATCACAACTCTGGACTCAACAAAAACAAGACGCTGCCCGGTCCCGCACCATCCCCACAAGGGCTCTCATTGGACGGTGTTGTATCAAGGTCAAATTCCTACTGTCCGCGAATGTTCCCCCTGACGCAAGACGCTGACAGTAAGGGAAACTGAGCAGCAAGCCCACGGGACTTCTCGGTGTGACCTTTGTAGCGTTCCTGTAAAAAGTCTGCAGCCTTACTCCACAGAAAACATGGCATTAAAAAAAAAAAAGAAAGAAAGAAAAAGAAAAACCACACTCAAACTCACTCCTGGAGTCCGTGGCAGCCCTTATTCGACAGGGCAGAGCTGCCCCTGTGCTTTCTGCAACTGTAAATCTTTACGGAAGTAGAACGTCTCGCTTTTCTCCCACGGAGCAGTCGGTGGATTCAAACGGCTGGCCTTGCGGTTAGCCGGCCCACATAGAACCCACTGGGCCCCAGGCCAAAGCAAAGGCATGCTCTGTGCTTCCAGGGTGTCTGAGCTTGCAGGAGATGGTTCACGTGTTTAACCGGGAGCTTCTGCCGGCGAGACTCAAGCCTTTTTCATCTGAGTCGCCGAGGCTCTAGCCCCAAAGACGATGCGTTAGGAAGCTGAGCTGAGCACGAGGAAATGGGGCGTCTCGGCAGCAGCCACATTCCCCCACTGAACTGTGGGTTATCCATTCTGGCTCCTCCACCCCAAAGCCCAAGCTGACCTCAACTTACTTTCCAAATACAGGTTCCAGGGTACAGGGGATGTAGTTATCCTGGTCGCTCACCGATTTCTTCCCTATGGAAATCTTGACGTAAGGATCACACTGGAGGAGGAGACAGAAACATGCAAGTGAAATCACTGTGCCAGCCTGGCTTGGAAGCTGCTTGGCTTCTGCCTCCGGGTAGAACTAGGTGAAGACCACCAAGAAGCTGCCAGGTAAACTGTGGTCTGTCAGGTTGATGTGGGGAGAGGCACTACACTGCACACAGGCTCTGTAGTGCATCTGAGACACCGAAATCTCCCATCTTCCCCACCCACTGGCAAGGGAGAGAGATGGACAGAGAGTGTCCACCCAACCCAGTGCAAGAGGGCAGTGGCACTTCTCAACTAGCCTCCCGGAGCGGCCAGGGCTATGGAGGGCCCAGGTTTACTGTGGCATGGAAACAACTCTCTCCCTCAGGGCCACATCTTGGACCCCTTATGTGCTGTGAGATGCCTTGGCCAGGGCTGCAGGGCAAGGGCGACCAAGACTTCTCAGTAGGGAGAGTTAGGGTTCTGGGGTCAGATACGGTCTCCCTGCTGTGCCTGAAATCTTCTAAAGAGACCAGAGCACACACACACCCCTCCATGAACTCTAAGAGTCATTGAACTTGAAGAGTCTTCTCCCTCTGCCTCTCATCTCTGTGTGCGTGACTCTCTCTTGCTCTCCTTCCAGCCTTACTCTTGCTCCCCTAGCCCCATCTCCTTGCAGCGCTGGACTCCTTCCCTTCGTCTAACTAACTCCCCTCCTCACGCAGGGCTGAGGCCACAGGGGGCAGCTCAGGCACGAAAAACAAAGGGGCATCAACACTCTAGTAAGACAAGTCACACTGCAATGCAAGACTCGAACAGTTCAACCCATGCTCATCATGACTTGATGATGAGCTCCTGATGCTGCAGTTCATTCGCCCCCATGCCTCCTCGGGATGTTACCTTTCCATTGGTGTCCTTGGGCTGCAGGCCAAAGGCCCGGACAACGTAGATGCGGACCAGACACTCCTGGGGCCCCTGGGAAGCCGGCTGGTGGAGCTGTCTTGGGGGCACAGGGATGGCTGGATCTTCTGGGAGAGGATAAATTTTGAAGAGGCCCTGCGAAGAAGGCGGTGATGGTTGTAACTGGTGCCACCAGGGTCATCAACACAATCAGCGTCGTGACCACGGTCCTTGTGCGTCTCCGAGTCACTGCCAGGCAGAACACCAAGGCCACTGGGCTCCCATCCACACCAGCAGGAGCTGCAGCAGCACCTGCACCACCACCTCCTCCATCACCACATGGGGACCAGCGTCCGCACCAGACCATCTCTCTGATGCTGCCAATAGCCCCTGCCCCCTCCCTCTTCCCTGGCTACTGGCACTCCACAGACTTCCGCTCACCTGAGTTCTGGCCATGCCTTGGAGGACTGACCTTAAACTCTCCAATGATAGATGGATCTTCCGTCTCGTCTTGAGTCTTGCCACGGTAGAGCTTGAAGGTGTTGCAAAAGTCGGACAGGCCCTCAAAGGCTTCCACGTTCTCGAGCTGGGTATCGTAGACCTGCACGTGCAGTGACGCGAGAGGGAGGGGGACAGGGAGGAAGCAGAGGCACAGCAAAGGCGAGCAAGCAGGTAAAGAAGGCTCAACATGACAGTGAGAGTGACAGGAGGGTAGGAGGAGAGGGGAGGGCGGGAGGAGGAAGAAGAAGGCATAAAGAGCATTAGGAAAATGGGGGCAAAGAGAAGGGCAAGGTTGGAGAGGTGAGAAAGGAGGCAAGAAGGGAGAGAGGCGTGGGAGAAAGAAAGAGCAAAGACAGATGAAGCAAAGGCATGTAACGGGAGTAACAGAGAAAGGAGAGGGGGAAAATCAGGAGGAGAGAGTTCAGATGGTTACTCAGCGCCATTAAGGACTAGGGTTTCCCGGGTAACCAAATAGTCCAAGTGGCGATGAGTCCTCATACGTCACAGAATAAGACCACAGCCCAGCAAATAAACATAATGCGAACTAGCTTTTGGAGTTGAAGATTCAGAGACCCGCACGAAATTAGAGAGTCAACATTCCAGGCAAAAATACTCTCATGGTCTAGGCTGCCCAGACAGCAGTGGTATCAAATATAGGACTGAGCACGCCCTCTGAGTACCACTTTGAACCTGTGGATGCAATTCTCTCTTTTTTTTTTTTTTTATTTATCTATTTTCCTAACCCTAACCCTCTTTCTTTTTTTTAAAGACCATTTTCTTGGGGGTTCTTACAGCTCTTAGAACAATCCATATACCAATGGTATCAAGCATATCTGTACATATGTTGTCATCATCATTCTATGAACGTTCGCTTCCTATTTGAGCCCCTGGCATCAGCTCCACGTTTTTCCCTCCCTGCCTGCCCTCACATCCTCATGACCCCGTGGCACATTATAAACCATTATTCTTTTCCTAGCTTACTCTGACCACTGTCTCCCTTGACGTATGTTTTTGTTGTTCATCCCCATGGGGCGAGGGGGATTACGCACTGACCGCCGCGATCGGTTCCCCCTTCCTCCCCTTCTCTCCCCTCATTTCCTCTACCCTCCTGCTAATGCTGCTTCCATTTCTGTTGCTGAGGGCTATCTCTGACCTGCATTCAGTGTATATGCTCCGGTCTGACCAGAACGGAAAGGCAGGGCTGGGGCAGCCTCAAGGAACCAGAGGAATCTGGTGTGTTTCATCGGTGCACCCTGGACTCATCCCGTTTCATCTCTTCTCAGGGTTAGGGCGGTATTTCGGACTCGCTCAACTCAATGAAGCTGCGGCTTCCTAGTAGAGATGGTGACATGTAGCTGGTACACAGAGAGGCTGCCGGTTGCTAAGTCCATTGGTGCGGAAATCTGTAGACAAGCTAAGTTCTTCTCTGTCTGGCCAAATCATTCTTCTTGTTGCGGCTCAGTCAGAGTCCTACCTAAGCCACAAAGACCAAATTCTACTTCTTCAGGGAAACATTTCGTGAAGCAAGTGGTACATTTCAGAATTTAAAATTAGAATCTATAAGGACTTGTAAAGAAAGGGTTCGAGTTGCCTTTAAAACCTGATTCTCCCAAGCAAACGATTCATTATTGGGTGAACATTTGGAACCTGTGGATATGTTCTATTTATACCCAAAAAGGGTCACAGGATATAAAACTGTGCCGTGATTTGGGATCTTTCACCTGACTGGACGCATGTCTTGGCACTCAAAAAATATACTTCGACAGCATCCTTTCCGATAACCATACGATATTCAAATGTGCTCATGAACCCTAATCTAGAGTGAACATTCAGCTTTGCGGGGGGAGGGGGGGAAGGGTTGCCCGTCACTTTGAAAAACACAGTGAACAACATGACACGCATGCTTTGTGTGTGTGTTACACGTTCCTAGGCGAAGAATTCTTCCTCGAAAGATAGGCCCATTTAAGACCCTGGATGCACCCAGCCAATGGCCCTCCTCACAGCTGCTGACACATTTGAGCGGGTTCTTGCTGCCGCTGTATTCGTGCCTCTCACTGAGGGCAACTCCCCTCTTCTTGTCTGACCTCCCGCCAAGATGTCTCTGTCTAGCAACTGGTCTTCTGGAGATGTGTCCCAAATAGCACCTTGCTGTGCATCCAACGTGTTAGAAAACGTCTTCCCCGACGTGCTGCTTGCCTCTCCTTCGTGCTGATGACACAGCTGACCGTTTTTAGACACATCGACGTCTCCGGATTACCTCATTCAGTGGTTTCTTGCAAATTATGCTTTGGATGTCTTCACGGCAAGCTTAGTAAATGCTGCACTGTATCTTCTTCTTGATTTCCGTTGTTCTGTTGTTTTCACTGAAGCCTCTCTTTCGTCGGCGATCTACTGCTGTTCCTGGTATGAACTAAGAATTCACACGATGGGTAGAAGCACCAATTCCCAAACTGGTTTCGGGGTGTACCAATTGCCAAGCATCATCTTCTAGCTCTCTCTCTCCTTCTCCCGGTGGCCTGTGTCACGGCATTTTACATGTGTGTTCATCCTGCCGTTTGCTGGTGCTCCGCGGTTCCCTTCCTCCCGGTCTTTGGGTCCCCGCTGGCCAACACCACAGGGCTGGCCTGACGGGTGCTTCGTCGCACACTTTGATCTCGGGTGGAGAAATCCACCCTGTTTATTCTTATTCTTTATTCCTGCTTTTCCAAGTTCTCTTGGCTGTTCTTTTACACTCATGCGTCCAAGTGAAATGTTGAAACGTTTAACACCACTCTGAGTAGATGCTTCTTGGTGGATTTTGCTAGAATTGCAACAAACATGAAACCACTCCAGGCTCCTTCTCTCCTGCGAAAAGGATAGCGTTACAGGATTGAGTTTTGCCTTCCGAGGACAACTTGATTCTTGATGCGTTCAAGTCTTCCCTTATTACAATTTGATATTATCTTCCTAGAAATAGAGGTAAGTAAAGGATAGCTGGCTGAATGAATGGATGGAGAGACACAGAGGGACAGATAGGTTCAAAAGATAGGTGGGTGGGAGGCGGCCTGGCGGCATAGTGGTTATGCACTGGACTATGACGTGAAAGGTTGGCGGTTCAAAACCACCAGACTCCTGCTGAGAAAGAGGGGGCTTTCCACTCCCTTAAAAAGACAGGAGGGTAGATAAGAAGGTAGGTCCATAAACAGGCATCCAGGGGACCATGATCACTAGTGCCGTGTCACCCTCGGCATCGCAGACATGCTCAAGTCCATTCTTGTAGCTATTGCACCAATCCATCTGGCCCAGGGTCTCCCTAACTCCTGCGGGCCCTCCGCTTCACCAAACAGGACGCCCTCTAGCAAGCGGCCACTCCCCCGATGAGCCCAAAGCAAGCGAGTCAGCTGGTGTTCTATTGCTAGTCACAGGGTTTTCATTGGCTAGTGTTTGGAATGGAGAAAAGACTGGCGCTGTCAAGGATGTCGCCGTTCTTGGATACACACACACACACAATCAATGCTCACGGAAACAGCAGTCGAGAGGTCAAATGGCGCCATCACAGTGCGTGCAGCGGCTGCACAAGGCCTCGGCAGAGTGTCGACAAGCAAAGAGATTCTTTGAGGACTCAGGGAGGCCCGGCCCAGGGTGACCTGGCTGGCATCGGAAACTCTGGCACGCCATCGTTTGTAGCATCACAGCAACAAACAAGCCACCACAGACTTCATCCGTTCATCTAATTGACGTAAACGTGACGGTGATACAGTTTCTCTCAGCGCCACGTGAGCTATCACACTAAGTGCTCAGATGTGGTGTTTCATAATTACTCCCTAGACACGCTGCAGCTTTGGCTTGCAGTTGCTCTTTCCAGAAAGAACTCTTCAACGAGAGAGTTGTTTTTTGTGTGTTTTGCCTTTAATTTCCCAGGTAGCAGCAGCTTTCCCAGTTGTTGATCTCACTAGTGGTTTCTAATGTTATGACCTTGAAGTTTTATTAAGGTTTTTCTTTGTGACACGGTACGTGGCCAGTCAGAGATAGAGTCTCTAATTTCAGGACACAGAGCAAAATTTATGTTAATCAAACTAATAATTATGGTGTCTTCTCCACTCGCTCATATGTCTCCCCTTAATCTGACGTGAACTCGGAGAAATGGATTCAAGTCTTCCTTACCTCCCATGGGCTTCAACATCCTATTCTTGTATGTCCTGTGATTTCTGCTTTATAAACACTGAAGCTTGGCGTTTGTACACTGACCTTCTCACAACTACTGTATTGAAGGATTTCGCATGATGGCACGCTGTCTTTGCCTCACGGAGCCCCAGTGGTGTAGTGGTTATGCACTGGCCTTCACAGCTGTAAGGTCAGCGGTTTGAAACCACAAGTCACTCCGTGGGAGTGACTTTTTACTCCTGAAAAGAGCTACAAGTTCAAAAGCTCGCAGGGACAGGGCTACCGGGTCAGTTTGTGTTGGCAGACACTCACTGGCCATAAGTTCGGTTTGGGGTTTGTTTTCTATGTCTCATATAATTGGGGGGACCAGAATACACTCTCATCTCACATCAAGCGTGCTCTGCTCTGCTTGTCCTTGCCTGCACATATTTACCCAATCTTTACTTCTGACTTTTACAAATGTGTTTAGAGTAAAATACTGCTTTACAACCTGAGTCCATTCTTTATTCCTAAATGACTTATATGACATGTATTGATAGGACAGATGTACATAATCCTGCTTTTTAATTTATTTCATATTGATGTAGCTACAGAATACATCTTAATTAATAACTTCTAGTTTCATAGATCTATTCTTTTCATCTTTGTGTGATCTGTTTTGCATGTGTGTGTGTGTGTGTGTATACACCCCATCCTTATCAATTATCCTGCTGGCCAACACTTTTCACTTATAAAAATAATTTTAAAAACTACTACCCTACCGTTTTGTGCACAAGCAGCACACAACTGGCAGCAGTAAGTGCCAAGGTGCACGGTGCCAAGAGTGACACTGGCTGTGATGGTTAGGGTTAGATGACAGCTTGGTTGGCCCGTGACTTTCAGTGGTTTGGCAGTTGTGCAATGACGTCATCTGTAGTTACCTAATGCCGTGGTCATCCTCCATTTTCACAGGGCATGGGTTTTCACATGGAGGTCTGGACTTTGAAAGCTGCCCTTGTGGATAAGTGAGAAGGGAGTATAGTTCTTTTGATAAGTAGACCAAGGTACCTTATGCCCTGCCGTTACGCTAACTTCATATACACTGAAACGTATTGACCAAACTCTTAGTCCTCTGTGTGTTCAGTATGTACTGGTTCCCTACTGTCTACACGCACAGGTGTATCCCACACTAAGCCTGTTGGAGCACGTCTCTGGGCTCAGGGAAGCTCTCTCTGCAACACACTTGTCCCTGTCCCCTGCGGGTGCCTTTTAAACCAGGATGCTTTCTGTGGCGTGGAAAATGGGATTTGGAGATCAGGGTTAATATCAAAATGCTAACAAACTTAAGTGAACATCTTTCCCATCATCGAAGCTCTGGAATGAGTTGGCACAAGGCTGCCCCCATAGAAAACGGCAGGTTTTGGACGCATCGGGCATTTTAAGGCAGGTTGGGAAGACCTCGGAGGGGAGCCTCAAGAGGAAAGACCGTCAACCTGGACCAATGAAGAGACAGTGGCTGGAGTCCAGGAACTAGTGGAGGAAAAGTCAATGCATCGTGAACGTGACAGCTGCTGATACTGGGACCTGCGATGACTCAGCATTTTCAATGTCAAGCAAGTGTCTTGGTGTCAGCAAGCTTGCGACCTGAGGACGCCCAAGCTGCTGGGAGACGCTCAGGGCTCTCGGTCTCTTCAGCAAGCTCGAAGCTGATGACAGTGGTGGCGGGGACACATTGCAAGCAGAGACAAGGCTGGAATTGGCCGATGGGATCCAGAAAGCAAGATCTGATCAGCGCAGCAGCTTCCAGGGGGGGTCATCTCGATGGATTTTTCTCACAGGGCACAGAAAGATCACAAAGATTGATTACGAAAAAGTTTGAAGACCAGTGAAACCCACATTGATGGGGAAAAGGGCAGGAGAATTGTGTGAAGGAATTTTTCCACCACCACAACAATGCACCTGCCCGTTCTTTGAAGAGAACAAGGGCTGTCCACCAGAATTCATATCTATACACTAACCTTGTCGAAGCATGTCTCTGTCATGTCAAATATATATATATATACACATGTACACATATATGCATATATATTTGCCTTATAGGTATTTTCATTTGCCTTCTATGTTTTCTGCTATGTATGGTAACTTATTAAATTAATATAAGATGTAAAAATTTCATGTTCTTTGGGCATTAGGGAAAAGTTTATTCTCTCTATTTTTTTTTATATGCAATGTTTTATATATCTTTTTTTGGGGGGGGGTGGGTATCTGCCCTGGTGGGAGTAGGAAGCCCAGCCTAGCTCCTGGAGAGCTGCACTGGATTTGAACCACCAACCCTGTGGGCTGCAGTCCCACACACAACCACTATGTCACCAAGGCTCAGTCCAGTTTTATATATCTTCTTAAACACGTTCCTGGTTATTCAGATCTTTTATTTGCTTATTTGAATATTATTTGAGATACCAAGAAGGAGGGTGCATGAGAAGTCTCATGACAACCTTCATTTCTGCTATTTAATATTCACTTCTGTACAGTTTTGAGTCATATATTCCTATCCATTTTTTACCTTACATATTTATAAGCTTTGCTGTGGCTGGCATGCATAATTCTTTGGGGAGTTTTCCTTTTATTTATATAAAACACTCCCTTCTTGGATCAGGTATCAGGCATCAAAGAACAAAAAAATCCTATCATTGTGTGCTCACCCTCCTGATACAAAAGCTGAAGACAAATGTGTCCATAAGCAAATGTGGTGAAGAAAGCTGACGGTGCCCAGCTCTCAAAATATACAGCTTCTGGGGTCTTAAAGGCTTAAAGGTAAACAAGCGGCCATTCAGTTCAGAAGCAACAAAGCCCACATGGAAGAAGCACACCAACCTGTGTGACCACAAGGTGTTGAAGGAATCAGGTATCAGGCATCAAAGAGTTAAAAATCAAATCACTGTGAATAAGAGGGAGTGCAGATCGGGGACCAAAAGCCCATCTGCATGCAACTGGACATTCCCTTACAGAAGGGTCAGGGGGAGTTAATGAGCCAGGCAGAGGTGCAGTGTAGCAACAATGAAACACAATTTTCCTCTAGTTCCAAAATGCTTCCGCCTCCCTTCCATCCCCGCCACCCCCCACTATCATGATCCTCATTCTACCATACAAATCTGGCTAGACCAGAGGATGTACACGAGAACAGATAGGAACTAGATACACAGGGATTCCGGGACAGATGATCCCTGTGGACCAGTGGTGAGAGTGGCGATACCAGGAGGATGGAGGGAAGGTAGGGTAGAAAGGGAGAACCGGTTACAAGGATCTACATATAATCTCCTCTCCAGGGGATGGACAACAGAAAATTAGGTGAAGGGAGACACTGGACAGTGTAAAATAAGACAAGATAATAATAATTTATAAATTATCAAGGGTTCAGGAGGGAGGGAGGGAGGAGCGGGGAGGGAGTGTAGAAAATGAGGAGCTGATACCAAGGGCTCTAGTAGAAAGCAAATGTTTTGAAAATGATGGTGGCAACAAATGTACAAATGTGTTTGACCCAATGGATGGATGGATGAATGGATTGTGATGAGTTGTATGTGGCCCTAATAAAATGATTTTTAAAAATAATAATAAAATAAAATACCCCCTTCTTTTAAAAAACAAAAGTTCTCCTGTTGATTTTTACTTCACCTTGTATCTACTTTTTTTTGTTGATATTTATCTAGTATGTTTTTCCCAAAAAACATTTTTAAACTGGCACTATTGCTATATTTAACTAGTTATATTGTTATGTAACTGGCTCTATTTTTTTAAACTGGTTACATTGTCTTAAGTATGTCTTTTAAAGGCAGGGTAATAAACTTTGACCTTTGAACTAGTTGAAGACTTTGTACTTAATTTTTAAAAAAAATTTTTTTAACACTACTGTCACTGAGGAGATTTTAACTCAGAGGGGGCACACCCAGCAGGGGTCCTGAGACTGTGGGCATCTCTGCAGGGGCAGGCAGTGGCTTCTTTTGGAGGGGGGGATCACTGCCCTCTGGTGGGAGTGGGAGGCCCAGTCTTGCTCCTGGAGAGCTGCTGCTGGATTTGAACCGCCAACCCTGTGGGCCGCAGTCCAACACACAACCACTACGCCACCGGGGCTCAGCCCTAGGCAGCAGCCTCTTTCTCCCACAATGCTGCCTGGGGGTTTGAACCGCCCAGGTCAGCAGCCCAACGCTAATGGACTGCACCATCAGGGTGCCTCTCACAGGGTTGTCTCCAGCTATATTCATGAGTAAAATGAGTAAGTTTTGTCCTTTTTAGATAGTTTTTGTTATTATCGTTTCCTATGCTTTCTTGCCTATTCTTTAACTATGCTTCCTGATGCCAGAAACTTCCAAAACATGTGTGCTTGTTTTCTCGGCGTCATTCTCCCCATCGCGCTGCAGTTTATTGTGCAAAGCCAGTGTTGCTGGCCATGGCTTCCCTTCTGTTTACCTCTCCTTACAGGACCAGAGGGCTGGTCCTCCCCCCAGAAACAGGTTGAAGGCATTTTGTTTTGGAAGCCCCATTTCCACTTGGACGCTGTCGGCGACCTCCTTAGAAAGGTCAAGGGGGAGGGCCGGGTGCCAATTCAGCATCCAGCCTCTGAGGGAACAGGGAGGCGGCCAGGGCTGGGCGCCACCTTGGCAGGAGTGCCCGTTCTTGTTTAGTTTTTCTCATTTTTTTGGCAAGGTCGCTGTGCCGCATGCCAGACCTAATGTGCCGGCTCTTCTTCCTGGTCCACGAATAGTTCTGCTGCTTTGCCCAACCTCAAACACTCGCTCAGCTACCAAGTCGGTGGTGAACTCACTGCCTCGGGAAGCCTAATGCCTCGGGGAGACGGGGCTGCTACCTGCCCTCTGGTCTCATCTCTGTGTGGCCACGTCTGCAGTCCTCACCCCCCAGGAAGTCTTCCAGGTTTCAAAGACGGCTCTTGCCATCTTATGAAATCTCCCCGCGTGCCCAACCAAAGACTTCCAGCCACAGAATCATCTGAAAGCCAGAGCTATTCAAAGCCCCAACCTTCACTTATCCCGTTCTCTTAGGGATTTCCCGGGGTTTCTCAAATGTCTGGAACCTGTGCCCTGCCTCATTCCCGTGGCTCCAGGTCTGTAAGGCTGCCGTGGGTACAGAATCTCCGGGAGCCGGCCTGCCTGATTCAATCAATGAAGAAACAGGCCGCCACGTGACTCTTGAAGCTCAGACAGAAATGCGTCTGTCTTAGGTAAGGATGCCCCATGCTATGTTCGAGGCAGCTGATCCTAAACATGTATTCTGTTTATCTGAAACTCAACTTTAAGCGGGCATTCTAGATTTTATCTGGCAGCATTCTAGATTCTATCAGGGAAGTGAAAGGACTCCCTGAGGGAGGAATTTCAAAGTTGGCTCTGGTCATCTTTTTTTTTTTTTTTTAACTGATCCACTTTTTAAAAGCATCATGCTATTTCCTCAGGATACCCCGATGTAGTTGGTTTTCTTTGCAGAAATAGAGTTTGCCACCTTGTTCTTCTGACTCGGTGATTTCTGTCCAAATTTTAAGGGGAAGAAGAAACAAAGGTACCTTCCCCCACGGACTTTCTGTTCTTTCGTACTGATTTGAATACAGATGTAGTACCGAAAGCTTCAAACACCGCCCAAAGGAACAACAGCGTGACAAATCCTAAGGACTCAGCTCTAACATTTAAAAATTTTCAAGGCTCTTCCATTCCAATTCTAATAACCTGAAAACTTTATCAGCACACCACTCCACCGCCATCCATTTTTACAGCTTTCTTGGTGGGGAGAGGGGATGGTCCTTTAACATAAACCCCAGGCATCAATTCACCCACAGAGACATGAATAGCTGCCCAGAGTCTCCCAGAAATACTTCCTTGGGAACCCATGCCCGCATTGACTTCTTGCTCAGAAGCCTGAGAGCGACCTTTCAAACCCCTCTCTAACTCTCTGAGTTCATCAGTCAAAGGCGGAGATGAAGGACAACGGACACCTCTTGTCTTTCTGCTGTGTCTCCCCTGGCCCACAGCATGTGCCCACAGGCTGCTGGGTGGCATGAGACTGCTTGGGGGCAAGAGAGGCCTCACCTTTAACGTGTCGAAATCCTTTTCCAGGTAGGAGCCGCACTTCTCTCTCTCCCCAGTGGAAGCATAGAACTTGCTCCACCAATCGATGAACTCCTCCTCCTGAGGGGGCGGACACAAGAGAGGGATTAACAGAGCCTGCCAGCAAGGTCCTTCTGAATCGTCCGTTCCCTAGCAAGCCCACCTGAGCTACGTTCTTCTAGAGGGAGTCAGAGGCACAGAGAGCTGTGTCCTCCCACCCCTCTGGGGGCCAATGTCACAGACATCGGGTGGGGGGAGGCCTGTGATTCAGATATGAGAGGGGGCCCTGCTAGCCCTGGGCCTGTCCCCGCCCCACTCAGGACGTGACCCCTCTTCAGCTTGTGCAGCCTCCTGGATCTTTCTTGTGAAGCAGGCATCCTAGATCCCCCACATTCCAGGGCACCCCACTGCCAAAAGGAGTGGGCTCCTTCAGGCACCCCTTTGGGGAAGGTGTCTGTCCCGTATCAGTGATGAACAGAACGCAGTAGGCCAGGAAAACACAGCCCTGTCTCCCACAGACCCAGCAGAAAGCAGACAGCAGGCGTCAGCACGCTGCTTCTCCCAAGGTGAAACCATGAAGAGTGTGCTTGAAAACCAACAAAGACTCAACATCCATCAGAGGGGCTATAAAATACGAGGTTGGGGGGGGGGGGGGGGGAGAGGAGGGAGGCAAAGAAGTTTGTGACAACACACTCTGCCTTCCTCCTCCTCCAGGGCAGGTGCTCCTATTTGCAGGAGCAGGTGGGCCAGGAGGCCCGTGGGAACCCATGTGGGTGCCCACCCATGACAGCCCATGAAGGACATGTATCTTGCCTGTTCCTCCACTGTGTGTTAGGGCAGGGGTCCTCAAACTTTTTAAACAGGGGGCCAGTTCACTGTCCCTCAGACCATTGGAGGGCCGGACTATAGTTTTAAAAAAAGAACACAAAAACTATGAACAAATTCACTGCAGGCCCAGGATAAGTCAACTGTTAAGCAGGACAGGCAGTGGCAGCAAAAACACCCAGTGGCCAGATAAATGTCTTCAGTGGGTCGCATGTGGCCAGCAGGTCATAGTTTCAGAACCCCTGGTCTAGGATATCGGCTCCCCGCACATGGACCGACAACACTCCTCCCCGGCCCAGGCTGGGCGCCTGGCCTACGTTTCTCAACACTCTTAAAAAGACTTTCCTCCTCCGGCTGAGGGTTTGGGCTCGAACTTCCAGGAACCTTCTAGAACTGACAAACTCTGTATGACACACTGAACATCTGTTAAAGGATTTCTGAATACGGCCGTCGCTCCCTTCCCACCACTGCTCAGAAGGGTTGGAGCACACAGAGTTGCAGAGCTTGAGGACCTGCTCAAAGCAGATCCCAGACCCGGTGTCTTAAATGCCATTTCAAGAAAAAGAGACAGTTATTCCATCTCCACATACACACAGACACGCACCAACACGGACACAACTAGGGATGGACAGGGAGCAAGAGTCACGGTGGCAATCACATGAGCTGTTTGGTCTCTCTCCCTCTCTCTCTCCTCTTTCCTGTCACAGGCACTGAGAGACTTGAGAGCAGACTTGAGTCTAGACTTGGGCACAATTGCCACCCTCCAGTATGTTTAGTTCCGAGAAGTGACAGCTTGCACCAACGTTATGGGAAATCATGACACTCTCATTCATGTGGAAAAGCTACATAACTAGGGGCTCAAAAGAAAGGAACTGTTTAGAAAAGGATGAGGGCAACATATGTACAAATGAGCTTGATACAATGGATGTATGGATCGTTACAACAGCTATAAGAGCCCCGACAAAATGATCTTTTAATAAGAAAACTAAACTAAAATAATAAAAAATAAAAGCTAAATAAGTGAAAAAAAATTCATGAATAAGGACTCACTCAAAGAATCTTAAGACTAGCCCCCAGTCACTGAGCCGCCGCCAAAGACCCAGGAGCCTCCCCCTTAAGCCCCCTCACTTCCCGATGTTCCATTCCCCCTGGCCGCCTGCTCCAGCCCATGCCTCCCGCAGGCCATCCCGACCGAGGAAAAGGAATCCTGTTGGAGGTCTGCTATCCAGAACCCCCACTCTTTCGACCCTTTGCTGATGCCAGTCAGGGGGAGGACCTGCTGCCCACGGGGACCGAGGAGTCTATCCAGGTAATTGTATCCATTCAACAGTGTCACGGCAGGAAGATGCTGACCACTGTCCAAGGGATGGCTGATGATGACGACAAGAAGAAACTAGTGAAGGCGTTTAAGAAGTTTCAGTCCTGTGATTGAGCATCCAGGATATGGAGCAGGGATTCAGCCCCAGGGTGACCAGCACAAGAACACAGGCCAGTTCCTCGTAGACTGGACTGGCTAAGGAAGACCCACTGAAGGGTCATGGGTTTTAAGGGCTTGTGGCTCACGGGAGCTTAAGTGAGGATTTCCTTGCAACGAGTAGAAAACTTCCCTCTGTCCCTTGTGACAAATTAAAAACCTCACAGCTTGCACGATGTAACCATTTGGGGTCCACTTTTAACTTAGACGAGTGTAACTTCTTCAGGCAATAAACTGAAAAGGGCCATAAAAAAAGAATAGCTTTTCCTGTCAATTAAAGAGACAAGCATTAATCTGCAAAACAGAACCTGGATCTTCTCTCCTAATATGCTAGAAGCACTTAGGAAAAACAAAAAGCCCCTAAGAAACTTCGATGAAATATAAGAAATGAAACTCAGAGCAATCATATTCTAACTGTGGATGCCATTACGCCAGCTGGGACTCACGGGACCCTGGGCACAACAGAACAGAACGTCATCCAGCCCCACGCCACCCGCACCATCGCTCCCTGTGTGTGCCTACTGCTGCCCCCACTGTGCCCACCCATTCTGACCATCGTGCAACCACAGTAGATGAACTTTGGTTAAAATCTTATCATTTTGAATGGTCCTGGAACTTTGGAAATGGATACTGATCATGGTCGCATACACCACGATGAGGCGATTAATAGTCAGAGGGGAAGTAGAAACTACCTCAAAGAACTACTTTCCCTACAAGATATTAGACAAAGATGGTTTCTTCCAGGGGAAAAAGCCTATCAGTTTTCCGAAAGACAGCCATTTGTGTGGCGCAGCATAGAAAAGCAAGCCTCCCTGTGCTTTCTCACAAAGCAAAACCTGACGTCAACACACACACACACACACACACACACACACACACACACACAAAAGGATTAATCTTTCCTGAACACGGTTATAAAGATCCTAAGTAGACATATGACCCACACACCATCACCAACCCCCTCCAAAATGCAACAGCATGGCATTCACTGATCTGTTTCAGCACTGGAAGTATAGGAGTGGAGTCTAGTCTGTCAACCTGAAGATAGCCAATGAGACCTCTGTGTGGGCATGGCTTTCTCCTGAGAATTCTGGGTGGTATTTCCCAATTGGAGGAGACAGACTTGACTCAGTCTCTTGGAGATGGTCTACTGACAAGTCAACAGGGCAGCATGCTATAGACCCTGAGTCCTGGAGCCTGGAGGAGCCGGAGGAGAAGCCGCATGGGCTTACCCTGATGGAACCAGACCTCTGGGGCCGGAGAAACCACGTGGAGACCCCAACCAGGGCTGAGATGTTTGGGAAGCCACAGGGAGACTCTTATCAATGCTGAGATGCTTCTACCACCACTGGATACTGTTGATGGACCTTGAGCCCTGGAAACAAGGAGCCATGGGGAGACCCCTGCCAGTGCCAGGATGCTTCTACTGTTTCTACTGCCACTGGACTCACAAGACTCTGCACCCACTGGCCTGTGACTGTCCTGGTGTCATTGTGTGTGCTTTAGTGAGTCAGAAGGAAACTTTATAGACTGGTATCAGACATATGGGCTAATATCAGATTTATGACCTTGGACTGGACTGGGTTGGGATGCTTTCTCAAAGTTCTATTCCTCTTGTATACAAACCTTTCCCTTATATCCATATGCGTGACTATGAATTTGTTTCTCTAGTCTAACCAGACTAACACAAGCAGGAGCTTGGGGTTGGTTCTTTCAAGATGTGGGACTGGTTCCGTGTTACTGAGTCAGAATAGAAAACCCACTTGGTCATCAAGGGTTGCGAACCAATGGTCCAGTGACTGGTCATCAGGTTGGTAGTTAAAAGGTGTTTTTCAGTTAGAACAGCAGAGTTGAGTCCTCAGGACAGAAATGCTAAGGCCTGACAGCTTAGAATATTTATTGCGTAGTCCTTAAGGGAGTCAGTCCCCGGATGGTTGGAGGTTGGAGGGTTAAATCCACCCAGAAGCCCCTTAGAAGAAAGGCTTGCAGATTTCATCTAAAAAGTTCTTCACCAAAACTCTCATGTCACAAACTTCTCCCCTGACCTACCGTGAGGTCATCATAAGTTAGTGGGGATTCCATGACAACTGAATAGGTTTAACTCTTTCAGAGGGAAAAAATAAAAGGTGCAAAAAAAAAAAAAGTTGGGGATGATAACCTTAAAGGAAATTCTCAATAATTAATTAACTAAACTCCCAGTTAGTTAAAAATGAAAGGAAGCTGCAGCCACGAGGCACAAAGGAGAAGGGAGGGAGCCAATGGCTCACGGAAGCAAGCCGTCCACAGGGTAAAGGCCGCACAAAGCACAGCCTCTTCTGACCTGAGACCAGCAGAGGCAGATGGTGCCCGTCACTTACCAGAGTCACATCCTGGCTCAAACAGGAGAAAAAAATAACAGGTTCCATGATCAGACTGACAGAAATTGGAGGAAACCCCCCAGACGATATCCCTGAAACACCCTTGAATGGAAGCTGCACCCACAGTTTGAGTCAAATTGCAAATCTGAAATAAACCATGAGACCACCAAGGGCGAAGAGGAGAAGGCAAGGAGGGGCAGGGGCAGGGAGCTGAGGGATGGGGAGGGGAGGTGTGGACGCAGAAACAGGGAGAGTGCCAACCCACGGGCCAGGATGACCACACAGTCTGTATTGATTGTTGAATGGGACATGGATTGGTTGGGTGAACTCGCACCTAGGGCACAAGAGAATGTTTCTTTTAAAGACAAAGAAGACAGGGAAGTCTTTTTTTTTTTTCCCTATGGGCATCACTGCCTCTGGTAGTCGTGGGTGCTCCCCAGCCACTGCTGGATTTGAACCGCCAAGCCCGCAGGCTGCAGTACCACATTCAACCACTTACGCCACCGGGGCTCAGCCCCAGGGAAGTCTTCTTAAGATGATATTCGGGTTTGTGTCAACTTGGCCTAGCCAGGGTGCCTCACGATTTGCCACCTGCAATATTTCTTGCTGAGCCTGGGCACTATCCGTCTCCTGCCATGCTCTCTGATGTACCCATCCGTCTCTGCCCCCACCAGTCCCTGACCCCCTGACTCCCCAGCCCCAGAGAATGACAGCTGACAACCAAGCTGACCTGAGCCACTTCTACAACTGTGTAGGCCGTTTTTCTTGGCACAGGCTTCTCGTTTGACATACATTGATGCGGGTCCCTGATTTCACTTCTCTAGAAAACCCAGTCTAGCACATCCATCCCAGCCCACTTGGCATTAGAAAGGGGGCTCTCAAAACGATCATCAGAATCACGCTTGACATTGTCTTTCGGTGGCCCTGAGAGTCAGTTCAGACCCATTGTAACCCAGTGTCCAATAGAGTGAAACAGTCCAGCCTGCGCCATCCGCCCAGTTGTCATGTTTGAGCCACCCGTGCAGCCACGGTGCCCAGCCATCTTGTAGAGGGGACCTTCCTCTTTGTGGGCTGCCTGTCTCCTTTCCCGAGGATGCTGGATTTCTCGAGGGATTGATCTCTTCTGACAACCTCCCCGAAACATGTAAGACAAAGTGTGTGTGCCTCTAAAGACTATTCTGGCTGTGCTCCTCCCAAGGCAGGTGTATTTGTTCTTCAGGTTCCGCTTGTCTGTCAATTGTCACACTGGTGTCTGATGAGTGGCTGTGAGGCTGGCAGCTATGTCCTTGGTATTTCAGCGACCAGCAGGGTGCCTCACAGTGAACAGGCTTCGGCAGAGCTTGCGGGCTAAGAACAGACTACAAGGAAGGACTTGGATGCCCGCTTTAGAGGAAGCAGCCATTGGAAACACGCTGCATAGCATCGACGCACTGTCAGAATCACGCTTAGCAGTACCAAAGTTTCTCCCTTCTGTGCTTTCGGCACGCGTGGCAATCTCATGTGACACGGAAATAAAGAAGCAATCAGACAAGGGGCATACTTTGGCCGGGGCGTCAGGACAGACCAGTGTGCTAGGGAAGGGCATCAGGCTGGGTTGAGTAGAGGGGCGGCAGGAAAGAAACGGCCTATCGAGGAGAGGCGTCGGCCAGCAGCAACAAGAAGGAGGATGGCGTAGGACCAGGCGTGCTGTGTTCCATGCTGTATCACACCGCCAGAGGTCAGAGGTCAGAGCCTACCGGGTGGCACTGGTCAACGACGACAAGGCTGGAGAGTTGGGAGGCAGGATTCTGGAGCCAGACTGCCAGGGTTCAAACTCCGCCACTTCCTCGAAGGGAGCCTTGTGACTGTGTTACCTCTCTGGACCCTCATCATGCGTCCAATGGAAACAGACTAGCATGAACAAGACTAAAAGAATGTATGGCTATAAAGTACTCAGAACAGTACTGACCTGCGATGGAAAGGTCTATTATTACTACTAATAATAGTGCAGATAGTCCTCAGGTTACTAAGGAACTCTGTGCCTAATTGTATCTTTTTTTTCTCTGGGCCTTCCCGCCCATGCCTCACATCACTGCCCTGGTGGGCGTAGGAAGCCCAGCCTTGCTCCTGGAGAGCTGCTGCTGGATTTGAACCGTCAACCCCCGTAGGCTGCAGTCCCACACACAACCACTGCACCACCAGGGCTCAGCTGCCTAACTGTATCTTTAAGAACTTGTAGGTAAGTCAGTACAGGTGCATGCAGGTTTTTTCTCAGCTTTACTTTAGTGCAAGGACACATCCTGGTGGCATCCTGGATGGGTGTGTGGGGCACCTCTTTACACTCAGCGGTGGCTCCTTGGGGGCAAAGGTGGGGTGCTCTGCTTCTGTCAAAGTTTACAGTCTCAGAAACCCAAGGCGAAAGCTCTGTTGTGAGTCCCTGTCAATTGGGCAGCAGCGGGTCAAAGCAGGCAAAGTCTCCCAGCCCCCCTTCCCCCCCCCACAGTGACTTGACACTGCACTTGAAGCAAGTGCAGGAGAGAGGGGGGAAGAGTTTCTCAGGAGTGTAGAAAAGTTGGTTTAATCATTCCAAAGTGAGGGTCATTCACCTGACGTCAAAGATCAGGTAGGAGTGGATCATATTTCTTAACCCGGGAACTGCCTGTATTGGTGTTTTTATATGGGCCTGGTTAGAGTCTTGGCTAAAGGCGGGCCACAAGCTGCCAGCAGAGGATGGCGGCCACAATCTTTCTATGCAGGCAATGGGGCGGCATGTAGCCACAGTCTTTAAAAGAAGACAAGCATACACTTTGGGCAAGAGACATTGTTCTACGAATCCATCCAAAGAAAGTAACCATGAAGCTGCATAGAGATTTAACCTCATTTCTAAGGGTGAAAATTGGAAGCAACTCAACACCCAACAGGAGGAACCTATCTGAGTAAAGGATGGTACATGCATGTGAGAATGTGTGATGGAAGCATTCGAAAAAAGTACGCAGTAGAAATACATCTATTGACGAGGATAATCATTCACCAGGAGCACATCTGTTGTGAGGTGAAGAAAGAGATGGTGGGCCCGGCTAGCAGAAAGAATAGAGTCTGGGGTCTTAAAGGCTTGTGCTCAGACAAGGAGTCGGGTAAGTGAGACATCACCCAAGTCCACATGAAAGAACCCCACTAGCCTGTGTGATCCAAGGATCGTAAATAATACAGCCCAAATGCTAAGGAGGGATGCACAAGGGCAAAACTTGTGAACACCCCATTTGCAGAACGCCCTGGGTGACGGTGGAAGCCCCAAATCCATGTGCATGACCCTGACATGGATTAAGCTTCCGGTAGATGAATCCCCTCTGCGGATATGAACGTTAGAGAGCACAGTTAAGCAATATGGCAGAGGTAGTCAGGTTAAAATCTCTGACCTTGCATAATATCCGTGCTGTTGCATTTATTCCATGCAATCTCCCTTTGGACCATTTACCATTTTTTTTTTAAATGAAGGGGAAACACACATGGACGCCCCTCGGACGTAGACCAGGGGTATAAACAGCCTGGCCGTGGCACCGCACGCCTTGGAAAGTGGATTGCTGCAGATACCGTCCGCTTGAAAGTTAGCAACCGATCATTTTACCTCCCTTCTGACCCATCTAAAATTTGTTCTCCATTTTAATTTCTTCTGCTTTTCCTTTCCATTGAGGTTCTCCTCTGTTTTACTCCGCTACCCCTGTTCGTTTTCCCTTTCGCTTGTTTTAATGTTTTTCTGAAATCCATAGGGACAGCGATTGGATGAACAGTTCCCTGAGGAGGGCGAGGAATTAGGGAGCAAACAGAGAACTCATAAGGAGTCCAAGAGGAAGGAAATAGTCTAAACTGATGGTGGTGACAACTCTTCTTAGGATGAATGAACTATTGGATTGTGTGAGTTGTGAAGTATATGTGAATAAAACTGTTAAAATAAAAAAAAAGTAGGCAGTGCTGACTCAGTTTAACAAAAAGATAAACTCACTGATAAATTCACCGAATTTACCTTTAAATGGTAAGATTGTAAAAGTGGTCTACTTATTCTTTTATTGTCACTCGAATTTTTCTCATTTCTATTGTGTGCATAGATTCTGCACATAACTTTAGAAAATAAGTCATTTTGAAAATAAACAACAAAATGGAATGTTTCCCAAAACACCATCACCACAATAGCAAAAAGACAACCCCAGGAATTGTGTGTGTGGGGGGGGGGGGCGATTAACTGCACACCCATATCTGATAAGGGGCTTATTGTCAGAATCGATAAAGAACAAATAACCCAATCAAATACTCCAATTAGGCTGAGCCCCGGTAGCGTAAGTGGTTGAGTGCGGAACTGCGGGCCGTGGGCTTGGCAGTTCAAATCCAGCGGCGGCTCTCAGGAGCTCCCACGACCACCAGAGGGCAGTGATGCCCCCCACCAAAAAAATACTCCAATTAAAAAAATAAATAAATAAATAAATAAAATAAATAAATAAAAAATAAATAAATAAAAAAAATACTCCAATTAAAACATGGCAACGCATTTACATGGACATTTCTCCAAAGAGGAGCTGTTCCTCCAAGTGGCCACAATCCCATGAAAAGATTCCTACTGTTATCAGGCACTGAGGAACTGCACATCAGAACTACAAGGATTGCTACTGATCGAAAAACAAGGAAGAGGAAAACAACGGATGTGAGTGACAATGTGGCGTGTCGACCCTCGTGCACAGCGAATGGGAAGGTGGAATGGGTTAGCACGTGGGCAGATCCTAAAAGGGTGAAATGCGAAACGACTTTACAAGGCAGCAATTCTACCCCTCGGTGGACTTCCCAAGAGAAATGGAAACATGTCCACACAAAACTTGGACACAAATGTCAAAGCCAGCTTTGTGTATACTACCCAAAGGGTGGAAACAACTCATGTCCATCGGTTGATGAATAGTTCGGTAGACTGTGGCCTACATCCATGCAATGGAATAAGTGCAAGAGCACGGACAGACCTTGAAAACGTTATGCGAGATCAAAGAAGTCAGCCACGGAAGACCCCACGTGGGTAGCCAACCACGTCACTTTAAATGTGCGCGGACCACCATACACAATTCACCACTGCTGGTTTCCCCCTCAAATCAAAATCCTACCAACAAAAGATCTGGTTGCTATGCAATGCCTACACTCTGTTAGCCTAACTGGACGGTTGCTAGCGCAAAGCCCGGGTTTTACACTTCTCTCCTTAATACTTTCTCTTCCTACAGAGAAAATGACCTGGTCAAGCTGGCTCTGTCAGTAGCTGATGCTGACAACCTGGCCCCCTCCTCAACCTAGACTTGAAAAGTCGGACTGTTTAGCATGGTTTTAAACTAGAGACTCACACTCAATGCTGTCATTGCTCCCAATGTTACCATTGAAGGAGCCATGAGCCACATGCGGGCGACTCAGGCATTCCCTGGATGGTTAGCTCAGCAAATTGCTAAAGATATTGCAGACAGAAATCCCTAGACTCCCTTGTGGAAGTTGTACGAAATAACAGGATAACTCTGTTTATTTTTGCTCAAGAAACTGAAGTCTGCTATTTACGAAGATTTCTCAATAGCACGAATTTTCACCAAATGGCTACATTCAATACTCCTGCTACCTGATTTTCCCCTGATGGAATTTTTTACCTCATTGTCCAATAATACCAGTCTTTGGCTAAGCTCAATATTGAACATTGGACTTATTCCTTTGATGAATATGATAATCGTGGTAGGACTGGTCAAAGGCTTTGTGCAATGTTTCTCTGAGGCTCTGATCAAGAATGTCCTGGCTGTGCAAAGGATGGTGCATCTTGAGAAGATTTGTGTCTGGTAAGCAGTTGGCTCTTTGTGGCTTTTCCTCCATTCCCTCAGGACTAATCCATCTTGACCTCCACTCTTGAGGTTGACTTGAATAATTTATTCCATATGGCCTTGTCTGCCATTCCCCTGGGAACTAACTCAACCCACCCTGAAGGCAAGCACTACTCATGCCACCAGGTGAAGAGAGGAAGCCCCTTATGAGAATATAGGTTTTAAAAAGCCCTTGCAGAAGAAAGGAGATGCTATTTAAGTGATATGATCAGCACCTTCTAGTAGAAACCTGATCAAAAGGGGGGACTATCCTAACACACCTGAAAAGAGGAGAGGGGTTTAGATCAATGAGTGAATCTGATATCTCTCTCTCTCTCTCTCTCTCTCTCTCTCTCTTTCTCTCTCTCTCTCTCTGAGAGAATTCAGAATTCAGGAAAGGAGAAAACTGTGCTCATTCTCGGGGGAGGGGACCCCTCTTGTACAAACATCTCTTATCCTTGCGTGACAAATGGAACCATCTTTACACATAGCTTGAACCAACTGACTGCAGGATGAGTGACAGATCGTTGCTTATGTGTGACTACAAATGTACAATATGTGTGACATTCACGGTTAATAGTCTGCAACATTTCTCCTGGATTAAAAAAAATTCCTTCTTATTTGTATCATTTGGGCCATGGAGATTTCTGATTCTGTAATTCTGAACTGCCTAATTCTTCAAAAGTTGTCTAATTCCTCAAAAGTCATTCCTGCCTACTCCTAACAGCGTAAGAATTTTGTTCTTCAGTACTCTGAAAGGCAGGGTAACAGAGGGGGAGAAAAAACCTTGAGCATCGATTTTAAAGGAAAAAAATTCATATAGAAAGATTAGCTTTGTTCAAAGAGAACAAAGAATTGACTGTCAAAGAGACTCTAAAGGAAAACAGACTCAGTTACTTCCAGTTTCCTTCTCAGTTGCACTTCAAACCCCTCAGCACCGCGGGCATGTCTCTGATGAGCTGGTTTTTCCTGAAAAGACCCGTAACTAAGAAAGATCTTTCCAGCTCCAGACCGGCTGCTCAATGACAAATGTCTCCCTTTTTGTCTCACATGCCCCAAGTAAATTTTCTTCTGATCTCTCTGTCATTGTCCCTACCTCCCTTCCAGTCCTCCCCACCTTCCTGGGGGGCCTCCATCCTACTGCTGCTCCGGCATCCCTGGCTATCTTCTCATACCCTTTTGATGTTTCCATCCATCCCCAACTGGTCCTCAGTTTTCCTTTCTAGACACTCACCCTTTAATCCTGAGTGCCCCACGGTTCATTGCTCCCTGATCCACACCCGCTCTCTCTGGCCCACACCCTCAGAGTTCTCCTTGGATTAAACAACTTTAAAGAGTGTGCGTCTTAATGAGTCCTTCCATAATTTCCCACCAGCCTACGGGATACCAATGAACCCCAGATATGTGTATCCAGGTACCTATTTGGCATCTACCACCAGACATCGGCGGTCAGTTTGTCCTACTGTGGTGACTGGTGGGTTTCTGTGATGCTGGAAGCGGTGCTGGTGGTATTTCAGATGCCGGCAGGGGCCTCCAGAATGAACAGTTTTCTATGCAGCTTCCAGACTAAGAACAGACTAGGAAGAAAGAATCAGCTGCCCCCTTTCGAGGAAGTAGCCGCTAAGAACTGTATGCATAGAATCAAAACACTGTCAGATACTGGAGGCCAGACGGTACCAGAGGATGGGCCCTTGGGATCAGAATGTACTCAAAATGTAAGTGAGGAGAAGCAGCTTTCTCAAAATACAGTCAACCATGATGACGTGGAGTGAAACCGATGGGAGCAAAATCTCTGGGGTCTTCATTTGCTGATGGGGCACAACTCAACAGGAGAAGAATCAGCCAAAGAAAGCTGCCATAATCAAACTTAGAATGTGCGAAGTATGAATCTAGGAAAACTAGCAGTGGTCAAAAATGAAATTGAATGCAGAAAGATCCATATCCGACACATCAGGGAGCTGCAATAGACTGGTATTTGTTATTTTGAATGCAGAAAAGTATATGCTTTCCTATGACGGGTATGACACAATCAAGAGGAATGGCGTTGCACTGGTTGTCAAAAAGAATATTTTGGGCTGAGTCCCGGTGGCTTAAGTGGTTGAGTGCAGGACTGCGGCCCACGGGCTTGGCGGTTCAAATCCAGCGGCGGCTCTCAGGAGCAGCACTGGGTAGCGCCCACGACCACCAGAGGCAGTGATGCTCACAAAAAATTTTTTAAAAAAGAATATTTTAAGATCCACCTTAAAGTACAGTGCTGTCTATAATAAGATTATATCTATCCACCTTCAAGAAAATTCCATCAGTATGGCTGTTATTCAAATCCATGCATCAACCACAAAAGCCAGTGATGAAGAAACTGAAGTGTCCTACCAAGGTCTTCATGATCAACATGGAATCAAGAAGCATCAATAATTACTGACGATTGAATTTTAAAAGTTGAAAACAGAGAAGAAGGAACAGTAGTTAGAAAATATCGTCTTGGAGATAAAAATTAAGCTGGAGATCACATGACAGAATTTCGAAGACCAATGTCTATTTCATAGCACATACTTTTCTTCAATAACACAAAAAGTAACCATACATGTGGACTTCTCCATACAGAAATCAATGGACTACATCCATGGGAAAATATGATGGACAAGCTCAGTATCAGCAGCAAAAGCCAGGCCAGGGGCTGACAGGGGAACAGACACTCAAGTGCTCATATGTAAGTTCAGGCTGAAGAAATTCAAAACACGTCTACAAAGAGCCTACATATGACCCGGAGTCCTTCCCACCTAAATTTTGAGAACAGATTTTACACACTAAGCACTAATGAGAGGGGAACCCTTAGCTGTGGAAAGACATCAAGAGCATCATTCATGAAAAAAAGTGAAGGTCATTTAAAAGACAAAAATGAAAAGAGTTAAGAAAACAAAAAAAAAAAAGGTGACGGGAGGAAAGGACACATTTAGCATATTTTAAGCTGAAAGAGATCAGGGAAACCTCAGCCCTTATATTGCAAAATTGAAAGATGTTATGGGTTAAACACTGCATGATGAAGGAGGAAGAAACGAATACACAGAATCACTGTATGAAAAAGAATTCGTCAACAGTCCACCATTTCAGGAGGCGGCATATGTGCAAGAACCAATGGTACTGAAGGAAGAAGTCCAAGGGGAACTGAGGGAAAGAAAAAAAGAAAGCCAAAACACAAGGTTCCAGGAATTGGTGGATACCAATTGAAATGTTTAAACAAGCTGATGAAGCACTGGAAGTACTCATTAGTCTATTCCAGGAAATTTGAAAGACAACTACTTAGCCAACTGCCTGGAGGAGTTCCATATTTATACTCATTCCAAAGAAAAGAAAAGTGATCCAAAAGAGTGTTCAATATAGAACAATATCATTAATATCACACGCAAGTAAAATTTTACTGAAGATCGTCCAGCGGGTGCAGCAGTACACTGACAGGGAGCTGCCAGAGTTTCAGGCTGAATTCAGAAGAGGGCGTGGAGCAAAAACTATCATTGGATCTTGTCCGATGGATCTTGGCTCAAAGCAGAGAATACCAGAAAGATGTTTCCTTGTGCCTTATTGACTACGCAAAGCCCTCCACATATGTGGATCACAACAAACGATGGATAGCCCTGAGAAGAACGGGAATTCCAGAACACGGCTCATTCAGAACCTGAACGTGGACCAAGAGGCTGTTGTGTGAACAGAACGAGGGCAGGCTTCGTCATGGTTTAAAAATCAGGAAAAGTATGCATGAAGGTTGTGTCCTCTCACCTTATCGTCTGTATGCTGAGAAAATACTCAGAGATTATATGAAGAAGAATGCGGCATCCAGATTGGAAGAAGACTTAGAAACAACTGGGGGCTAGCCCATGACACAACTCTGCGTGCTGAGAAAGTGAGGACTTGAAGTGCTTGCTGATGATGGTCGAGGAATGCGACCATCAGTATGGATTACAGTCCAATAAAAAGAAGACCCGAATCCTCACAGCTGGACCAGTTGGGAGCAGTGTGATACATGGAGAGAAGATTACAGTGGTCAAGGCTACTGTCTGGCTTCAATCCACCGTCACTGCTCGGGGAAGCAGCAATGAAGAGATAAGACAATGCCTTGCCTGGGATAAACCGGCTGCTCGAGACCTTTTGTGGAGTGCTGAAAAGCAACGCTGCAACTTGTCGGACCCCGAGTGAGGAAGCCGGAAGAAGCATCGATTCGTTGGAATCGTGGTGCTGCTGAGGAGTGCTGAAAGCTCTGTGGACGGTACGCCGAAAGGACAACCAGATCTGTCCTGACAGAAGGATGGCTGGGGTGCCCCTTTGGAGGCCAAGCTGGCAAGAGGAGAGACCAGTCCCTGGAGAACATCATCATGGTTGGTACAACAGAAGCACAAGCCAAAAAAAGAAGAAGACTCTCCAGGAGATGGATTGACACAGTGACTGCAGCAGGCTCAAGCAGAGGAACAGCTGAGAGCATGGTGCAAGGGCGACAGTGTTTTATTCTGTGGTGCTCAAGGTCAGGATGGGTCAGAAGCAATTCCACAGCACCTACCACTGCCACCTGACCTGTAACACAGCTGTGTCCAGAATGCAATTCCTGTTCATTTCCCCACCCAGTCTGTTCCTCCTACAGTCTTCCTCGTAGAAAAGGCACGCTTCCCCGTCCAGATGCTCAAGTCCAAACCTCTGGAGTCATCTTTGACTCTTCTTTCTCACACCCACATTCTAACCCACCGGCAAAAAAACAATTGGCACCACCTTCCGTACCTACTCGGATCAGCTTCTACTCCCCTTTCACTCCCATGACCCTGGTGTGAGTCTCCATCGACTCAAGCCTGCGTGACAGCCCCTGGCCTCCTTGTGTCACGGCTGTCCAGCTCTCCCTTCTCAAGAATCACGGCCCCACCAGTCCATTGATTTGACTTGTGCGTCTGTTTGCTGAGAGTCCTGGACGGCCTCTCAAACCGCACCCTTGGTTGCTAATTGAAGGGCTGGAGTTTTGAGACTATCCAAAAGCACTCCAGAAGTCTACCCCAAAGGTTTGGTGATATATGTGTCACACACACACACACACACACACACACAGTCACTGAAAACATAGTCACTGTGAATTAGAACTGACGGGCTTGAGACTTGGTTCAGAGAGAAAAACAAGGAACCTGAAATGGTCTTATGACCAAGATGCTGTCAGCAAATAGAGTGTGGCCCGGACACATAATTGGTGAGCAGGAGTTCCTCTTGGGGGAGGGCACAGCCTTACAGAAACCCAAGTAAGAAGGAGAAGGAGAAGAAGCGGGGGAACCCAACCCAAACCCGACTGAGTTTAAACCTATAATGTGGAAGATTATCAGGGCTCGTCTGCTTTCAGGACAATCTTGGAGTCCAAAGAAGGATTAATTTGAATTACATGGGGAGGAGGGAGTCATGTTTTTAACACCCTCGCAGATGTGACTTGAAAATATCATTCCCGCTGTTTCACTAACCTGGCTTCTGCCATAGTTATTTCAAGTCTCCTTCTCCCGTCTCTTTCCCAGGAAGTCCAAGAATAAGTCAGCACACCCTGAGGAACCAGCCCCACAAAAACAAGACGGCTCTTCCATGTCTCAACCCAGATGTGCCAAAGCCAACCAAGTCTCTGATGTTAGTGGAATCCCAGAATTGAACGCTCCAAAGGGGAAATGGTTGTGTGTTCTCTAATTCCAAATGGGTTCTTGACCTCATTTTGCAATAGCGAGGCATGCCGTCTTGAATCATGGCAAAGAGGAGACAGAAAGGCAAAGGTTTGATGTCTGAAGTGTCATCTCAGATTTTAACAAGAAGCCTGGCTGAGAAAACTCGACTCCTCCAGCATCCAGTCAGCCAACCAAGCCAGTCGGTTCAAGGCACAAACTGACTACACTCTCCAGTTTCAGCTAATAGCCACTGTTCCTTTTCTGAGCAATCGGAGCAACCTCACAAAGACATGTTCCTCCCGGTTTGAGTCCATCTAATGGCCACTCTAATCCCTCAAAAGGCTCAAATCAGGGTGGTACGTCCTGAACATCTAATCCCCCATTATCATCCAGCGAGCCTACAACACATCATGACGATTTCATGAAGGAGAACAAACTTGGTGAGAAAAGTCCCACGCTGCCCTTTCATTGAAACCAGTGGGATTGGGTGGGGGGGGGGGGGGGGTTGAGGAGAGCAGAATGAACCAAATGAACCCCAGGGTCAAGGTCATTTATCACCCAGGTTGTAACTTTAAACTTTAAATCAGCAGAGGAAACTCTACCAGGCAGCCTCAAACTATGTATGGCCCGCGGGCCACATGTGGCCCACCGAGGTCATTTACCCAGCCAGCACCTGGTATTTTTGCTCCCGCTGCCTGTCCTGCTTAGCAGCCGACTCCTCCTGGGTCCGCAGTGAATTTGTTCATAGTTGTTTGATGTACTTTTTTTCTTAATGATAGTCCAGTCCTCCAATGGTCTGAGGGATAGTGACCTGGCCCCCTGTTTAAAAAGTTTGAGGACCCCTGCTCTACACCTACCTCAAGCCAATCAATCTATGAAGACTGATGGCTTTAAGCGGGCCTTCCTTGTTGATCTCTGCGCGAAGGTGGGCAGCCTAGACCATGACCGACCAGCCTCCGTCATCACCATCGAGATGGTAGAAGTCTCCCACCACCACACAGGGTGATCGTGAAGCCTTGAGTCAGCGTCTGAGATGATGCGGGGCTGGAGCTTGCCGAGATGCACGTTCTGCCGGGTTGGTGCGGCCATCACCCCGAGTCTGAACTTGAGGATGCTGAGCTGTAATGTACCACAACTGCCCAGCTGAAATAATGATATGATTCCTCTAATTCTTTAATGAATGCCTGGGGGCTTAAGAAGCTGAGACTTGCTCACGCACACACTACTGTAAACACATACATAGTCTATAAATACTCATAGCTGCATGTAGACAAGACAGACCCCCCAGACATGCAATCACTCCAATTCCAAGTTTACCCCACCCCAGGCGTAGTAAACCTCTCTCTCACACACACAAACACATACACACACACACCCCATCCATACAAACACATGCCCACAGCCAGCTACCACATTGATTCAGCAGAACTCTACACGCTTGTAACACAAATCACTTCATGATTGCCACAAGTGGGAGACTGCATGTTCCACCTCTGTTGACACTCCTGCTGTGCGCAACTCACATCTGTCCCAGAATCGTTCTGACTCCGCTGACTCCAACTGCCGGCCAGGGCAGCAGAGGTGGGAGGGAGGGCACATCTGTCACTGAAATGCTGAATGGCTCCCCAAAGCCCCGGTGAGTCCACACAGGGTAAAACCCAGCAGAGGCGAGCAGATGGTCTAAGAGAAAGAGCAAGACCTGAGAATCTGACTTTGGGACTGTTCCAGATGGGGAGCCCAAATGAGGTGGAAGAGCTCGGGGGGACCCCAGTTTGCTGGCTTTTCTATCAACTTAGGAGTCGATTTGAGCCAAGTCTTGGTGCACACCGATGAGCGTGGCCACCTGAGTCCACACAGAAACCCCCTAAGGATTGGAATCTCTCCGGTAGGGAGGGAAAGAAGAGTCCAACAGAGTCCTCGAAGCTACGAAGCGAGCAATTACACATCCCTTCTTTGGAATCCGCGATGATTCCAGTAGGGCCTGGGCAAAAGCTTACCTTACCGCCATCCTGCTTATGTAGACAATTTTACTTAACAAGACTTCCAACAAGCTACTTAAGAGAAAAAAAAACTATTTTTGAAGGCCTTCCCAGGACTGCTGAAGCATTCATCAGACAGCAGACACTGATCTTAGCTATCCTAAATTCAATTTGAGAAGTATTTGTAGGGAGCCTACTATGTGCCAAAGTCAACCTACTTTCTAGTGACCGGGTGCCTTTTCATCCTCAAACCTGCACGACTTATGTACTTCGGACGCGTTTCGAATCCAGCCTGCTTCCCCCCACCCCAGCTAACGTGAGAAAAGGGCTGGAGCCACAGGGTGGTTGAAAAGCTTTGCCAAGGGTCCTGGGGGAGGGGGGCGGGGACTTGAACTCAACTGAGCAAGTCACAAATGCAGTTTTCAACCCAAGGTGGGAGGAAAGCAGTGGGCAGGATCCACGGGGAGGGAGGGCGCAGCAGGCCTTCAATGAGACCTCAGACAGAACTCCCCATCCTGTACAGACCCAAAGAAAGCAAGGATTTCCCTTGGAGAAGAGTTAAGTCTTCTTTTCCTCTGGAGTCAGAAAATGGGTCCCCCAAGGGGCCCGAGGAAAGACCGTTTGGGGAGATGGGGTTAGTGTGGTGGGGGCTGGGGCCAGAAAGCCTGGTGGGAGGGGGCCGGGGCCTCTCCTCCCTGATGGGGCCCAGGAGTTTGCCAGATAAGGTTCACCCCGGGCTGTCCCCCCTGCAGTGTGCATCGGGGGAGGAGGGGTGCACCCCGAGGAGACCACAGGAATGCCAAGCAGGGGGAAGGCGCCCGGAGCCAAGGGCTCAGGCAAGGAGGATCCAATATCGGCGGGCGACTCCAGCCCCCGTAACAGGAGAGACCAGAAAGCATGTGTTCTCCTTCCCAACCAGCAAACACAGCAAATAACCAATTACTCCAAATAGCTAACAGATTTCGGCTCTGATTTCCCTCCCCTCGCCTCCCCTGTGCCTTCCCTTGTCATCTGAGGGGTGATTTTGTATGTGCTCAGAGAAAATGAGAGGAGGAATGTCTCGCAGCACGGACCGTCCAGATTACACACAGTGACAGGCATCAACCCTCCATAATCAGCACTAATGGGGGAGGGGGGGGCCGCCTGCGCGCTGGCAGCCCATCAGACTCCGAGGATCGGTTTAAAGAAGCGCAGTTCTGTTACTTTTCGAGCCCCTTCAGGAATTCCTGCTGAACGCAGCTTGCCTCGGATATGTCCTGGGGAAACCGTCGGTAAGGGGAAGCAACTTCGTCATTAGCTATCTGATCGGTTCCAACGCCCCGGCAGAGCCCTTCGGGTTGGTAAAGTTAAAGCACTCCCTCCCGCCAGCTCTTGGGTCCTGAGGTGCAAAACCCCAACCTTCCGAGACGGACTGGGCTTGGCTTCCCCACTGTAGAGCCGCACCCTGTAATTGATGCCCCGACCGGGAGAAAGCCTGTGCTTCAAAGTCTTTGAATAAATTGTTGTCGGTGCTTGTGGGCTGCCAGGAGGCATCCCCCTGAAATGTGGAGTTAAGGGAAATGGGGCTGCCCCCACCCCGCCCCCGAGAGCATGAGACCATGAAATCCATGCAACACGGGGTGGAGGAAGGCCGAGAATCATCTCCCAGTAACAAGTCTTACTCCTAAGGGAGTGCAATGTCGCTTCATCTGGGAGGAAGGTGGGGATGGGAGGGAGAAGGAGGGAACAGGGACAGAAGAGGTCAGGGCGGGACCTAAAGGCTAAGAGGTGAAGGTGGGTGGTGTCTTTGGCAGCAGCAAGTGGAGAGAGGGTCCCCAGGTTCCAAACAAAGCTCACCAATGACCACGACGATCCAAATCCCAGAAGGACGTCTCCTGGTTCAGCTCCTCCAGCATGTCCACTCGGCAACTTGCTTCCCCAATTTCTCCAGTTCTAGGGAGCCCACAGGCCAGACCACACAGCCAAGGTCACCCCCCCACCTCACCCCTTGTAAACTCATGAAGGAGCCACCCCGGATAGAGAAGTCTGGATGGAGAAGTCTGGATGGTGCGCAGGGGTTCCTGGAAACACACTGCTACAAAATCCTACCAGTTCTGATTAAACAAACGTATCAAACGGCGAAGCTACTGTTTCCCAACATATCCTCCATCTGAGTCCACCCTGAAGGGGCTGTTTCCAACTTGCCAGCCTTTCCCAAAAAGAATTCTGTGCCCTTCCATTCAGACCACTTCAGGACCTGCAGAAATGCTCTTTGAATCTGGGTCCCCAAAAGAAGTTTGAACGGGGCAAGATCAGGGCTGGGGTCCATTTTCCCAATGACATTCCCATAGGCCCTGGCCTCCCTCAGAGAACGAGCAGGTACACTGTGGTGGTGAGGAAAAAAATCTTCAACACACACACACAATCGATCAAGACTGTCCCTTAGGAATAAAATGGAAACATCACCACAACCCTCTGAGCTGACCCCTCTACCTCCCTCATTTTGAAAATCTTCCCAAACTTCCTTAACACGCTTGCTCCCTGTAAAGGCTGTTGCTTTGAGGGAGGCAGCATCCCCATGGGAGGGTCTGCTTGCGTTTCAGTCAGAATTTTTATCTTAGCCCTGACCTGAAACTCATTTTCCCCCGTGGCGCAAGAAATATCCGTTTTTGGAAAGCACCCAATGGAGATGAAGACCAGTGCATGACTGAGAGACCTCGTCTGCAACTGACCACTGTTGGCAGAGACATGGCTAAACACGTTTTGTCCAAGAGAAAACTGTGCGTATGTGAACCGAGACCCACTAACAATAGCTCTGTAGGCATCCAGCCTTGAGAGAATTGGCCCATCAGGTGTCTGAATCCACAAGATTGAAGATCCACCCAGCCAAGGTTGTAGAAGCATCCCTAAAGTAGCAACCCTATCTGGTGGACCTGACTCTAAGGAGAGGGTTAGTTAGCTGTCTTTTACTTAAGAAATCCCTGCGTAGGTGACCCTGGGCAAGCCCTGCGTCTCTGACTTGGCTAGCTGGTGCCTTAAGGTCTCAACAAACAGAAAACAAACTCCTCACATAGAAGGAAAAGCTCAGGCCATTCCCTCCAGCCCTGGTTCCCTTCAGACTTCTGTGCTCCTGCTGGATTTCTACCTTGCACAATAAAAACTATAGCAAATGTAACCTGTTCCCTTCTGCCTTTTATCTTGAGACTGCAGGTGACCTGTGCAGTTATACAAAAAAAATCGACCTGTACTGCTAATACTTAACACTCAAGGACTTCCCTCTCGAGGGAAGAAGAGTGTAGAGAAATTGAATATTAAGGTTCAAAAGAAGGGGGATAAGATGAAGACTAAGAGAAAGGTCTCCTGGTGCTGAAGAGTTGAGTAAGAAACATAAAAGAAAGATAGAAACTTAATTGAGATGCACAGTCCGTCTCAAGAGGCTACCACAAATAAGAGATATGCGTATGTCTTCAGGGAGTAGAAATAACCTGCGGAATGAAAAAACAAGACTGCCAAATATGAAATGATAATAAGAACTTTCATTTCTAGCGAAGCAGCAAGCTAGAACAGCAGGGAAGCTCTCTCTGTAGAATGAACAGGTAAAATCACTCAAATCCCTTTTCAATACAAGGCAGGGAGGAATGTAATGAAAATCTTTAGGAGAAAATAAGAATGCAAAAAAAAAAATCCAGGAAAATCAGAAGTCAAAAAAGCACACTGACAAGGAAATGCCCAGGGAGCCACAAGCTGAATATTGAAAATGACCGAGTTTGCTGTAGCTCTAGACATCGGGCGAAGGTGACCCTCACGGGAAGAGCATGACTCCCATCCAGGAATCAAGAAAATGTTAGATCACCTTCCCAGGAAGATGCATTTGCAACCCAAAGGAGTAAAAAAAAAAAAACACAAGGTACAAGACACCAGCGGCAAACGGCAACTAGATTCAACCAACCGCAGAGTCCCACCTGGGAACACAGCAGATAGGAGAACGGTCAGAAAGAGGGCAAAGGAAACTGTTATTTTAAAAAATGGTGACACAAGAGGCTTTGAGAGAGAGAGAGAGAGAGAGAAATGTGGAGAGAGAGAAGACCAACAAAACTTGTAACAATGGCAACAGAATACCTAATATTGGAAACACAACAGATGAGGTTAAACAGCAGATTGGGCACAGCTAAGGACCAGATGAGTGAACTGGAAGAAATAGCTTCAAACACAAAAGTGCAGCACAGAAAACCAAATCACAAACCAAAAGGTAACTGGCCTGAAGGAGTGAGAGAGAAGGTCCCACTTCGATCTAGCCAGGGTTCAAGAAGGGAACGTGGTGAGGCTAACGGATGTGCACATCCTTGGTGAGGTCACGGCTGAGAGATGTCCAAAGCCAATAAAAGAAATCGGCTTTTGGTCATTTAAAAGTCTTCAGGTTTAGGAAGACAACGGCACAAATAAAAGCTGGAGGTGGTGAAATGGTGTGGTTAAAGAAGCATACATTTCTGAGAGGAATGATCGACAATGAAACTAGTATTTCCAAAACCAGGATGATGGCTGTTTTCAGACAGTCAAAGTGAGAGAGGCTACCATCCTCATTACAGGAATTTCTGTAAGATCTACTTCAAGAAGAAAGCAATTGCTCCCATACAGAAAAAGACAGAAATATGTTTTTAAAGCATCTACAGGTTTAACTAAAAATAATGCCTGTTGATTTTCAAATAAAGTTTGAAGAGATAGTCCTAAGACATTGAACAACAAAAATCTATAAATTGGCAGGGGATTGAAAGCAATGCATTCTACGTTCCTGGTAGTAAGTCAGAAGGAACTTGCAAGTATCAACTCAATTTAGGTCTTTTTACATTAAATATTCTTAATTAAATGTCTGTTGTAATCACAGAAAATGGAGGAAAGGTATATCGTTCCTAAAGTAGAAATGGAGAAAGAATGAAGAAAGTATGGCGGCAGGAAATCTTTCTAGCTAAAAAGAAAAAGGTAAAAGAACATCGGCCCTCACAGGTGGAAATCTGAGAAGGGGGCCCTCCAGCAGCACTCCTATTCAGCATTTTATTGGAAGAGCTAGACAGAGCCTAAACGTGAGGAAGAAATATCAGAGACATACAAACCCATCAAGAAAAAGTAAAACTATCTCTCTGCAGCTGATATAACCTTTGAGTAGAAAAGCTGAGATTCAACAAGGAAACTATTGAAGACCAGTTAATGCAACTATTATACAAATGTATACACCCACCACTAATCAGTAGGGAATGTGATCAACTTCTCCCGTAGGAAACGGAATAGACATGCAAACGTTGAGGGAAAAAGAGGAAGACTCCGCAGTTGGAGAACATGGCCCTGGTGATAGAAAAAAAAAGGTAGAAATCAAATTAGTGAGTTTGGAAAAACTAACCAATGTGTCATTGCAAATATTATTTTTTTCCAACAATCTAAATGGTGGACCTCCCCAGATGAAACATACAAGAGATCAAGTCAACTCCATCGGTGGGAAGAGATGATAGAGAAGCTCTACGGCGTTAGCCGAAACACGGCCAGGGGCAGAATGTGGAGTAGAGCATCAATTGCTCATGTGCTAGTTCAGGTTAGAGTTTAAGACACGTGAGCACAAGTCTACACAAGCTTTGAGTATGCCCCACCTGAGTTTTGAGACCATCTTCAAAACAGATCTGAGGCATTGAATACCAATCCCTAAAACAAACACGCGCGGCATAGACCAACATCAAGAACATCACATGGGCAGAAAGCAAAAGGTCATTAAAGAGCAAGAAAAGACTAAAGTGGGTGTCAAAAGAGACTCTGCAACTTGCTCTGTTTTGTAGAGAAGTTAAGCAGGTGGGAGCCATGATGGAGTGAAAAGGTTGATCAGAACGTTTCAAAAGGCAACTCGGAGTAACCCATGATAACAATGCAAAGACCTATAATTAGAAAACCAGAGAGAACGCATCCCAGCTCATCTCCCACTGAAAGAATGGAAGAGAAAAACCCAACCCTTGAGTTGAAGGATTTTATAGAAAGACTAGTGAATGGCGCCAGAAGCATCCAAAGGGGATGAAGGGGGGAGGCAAGGGAGGAAGACAAAGCCTGTTGAAGGTGCTGCCTTCAAGATAGCAATTCATAAAAGGAAGACATCGAGGAGTGAGGTGGATTAGTAGTTGAAGCTGTTGACTACACAGCTGATGATCTGAAATGGAAATCCTCACATAATTTACAATTTTAAAAATTGCTATTAAAATAAGATTAAAAAATAGAATTAGTCGATATTCCAAAAGAATTGGTTGACACTGAAACGTTTCAAGTATTCGCATGTGGTCCAGAACCAATGGACTCGAGGAAGAAATTCAAGCGGCACCGAACAGCACTGAAAAACAGGGTTAGGAGAATGTTTCAGCAAGCTGATGAAACACGGGAAAGAACGAGTCTATAACAAGTATTTGGGGAGACAGTTCTTTGATCGACTGACCAGAAGAAATCATATTTCTGCCCATTCCACAAAAAGGCGACCCAGCAGAACGCAGAAATTATTGAACAATATCATTAATATCATATGCAAGTCAACTTCAGCTGAAGATATCCAAAAAATGGTTGAAGCAGTATATCGAAAGAATTTCAATCGATTCAGAAGGCGATGGGGAGTGAAGGGTATCTCTGCAGACATCAAACGAATCGACTAAAAGCTGAGAATATCAGAAAGATAGTCGTGTGGTTTGTTTTGTTTTTTTTAGGCATCTTTCTCTTTTAATTTTTTCCTTGTGAATTGGGTGAAAGCTTACAAAGTCTATCAACCATTTTTACATTCAACACTTCCTGTACATTTTTTTAAAATTTGATAGTCGTGTTTGATTGACTATGCAAAGGCACTCACCTGTCTGGATCACGACAAGCGATATGTAACATGACATAGGAATGGGAAGAGGCGCTCATGCGAATAGAAGAAGGGGATAGCTATTGTTAAATGCCATCAAGACAGCTCGGACGCATAGCAACCCAACAAATGACAGAAGAGAACACTGCCCGGGCCGGCTCCATCCTCACAGCTGTGACAATTGCTGCAGCCACTGCACCCGTCCATCTTATTGACAGCCTTGATCTTCTTCCCTCCCCTTCCCTTTTACCAAACAGGGCATCCCTTCCTAGGGACAGGTCTCCCCTAATACTATGTCCAACATCTGTGAGACAGAGTCTCACCAGCCAGTCTTCCAAGGGACACTCTGGCTGTACTACTTATAGAAGTGATATGCTTGTTCTTCTGGCAGTGTATGGTACTTCGACCATTCCTCTCCAGCACCATCAGTTAAATGTGTCGATCCTCTTCAGCCTTCCTTATTCAATGCCCAACTTCCACCGGCAGAGGAGGTGACCGAAAATATTATGACTTGGGTCAAGTGAATCTTAGCCCTCAAAGTGGCATCAAGAGGGCTGTACAGGAGATATACCTAATGCCCTGTGTCCTTTGATTCTTGACTGCTGCTTCCATGAACACTGATGGGTTTTCTTTACATCCTTACTGAAGACTGCAGTCTTTGATCTTCATCAGCAAATGCTTCAAGTCCTCCTCACTTTGAGCTGGTAAGGCTGTGTCATCTGCACATCAAAGGTTGTTAAATTTTCCTTTAATTCTGATACCACATTCTTCTTATAGGTCTGCTTCCCTGATGATCTGTTCAGCACACAGATTGAGTAAGTATGGTGAGAGAAAACAACCCTGGCATGCACCTTTCATGATTTTAAGCCAGGATGGACTTGTTCTGTTCAATATACTGCCTCTTGATCCATGGACAGGTTCTTCATAAGCATGATGAGGTGCTCTCGAATGATCATTCTTCTCAATGCCACCCATAGTTCAAGTGTTTGATCTGTATGCCTTTGCATAGTCAGTAAAACACAAGTAAACATCTTTCAAGCATTCTCTGCTTCCAGCCAAGATTTATGTAATGACAGCTCTCTTTTTTCCCCCCAATTGTGGCAGCCATGTGCTTATGTTAATTTTATGATTGAAATGTAGGGGTGGAGTCTAGCCTGTTAATCTGGAGTAAGCCATTGAGTAGCCAATGAGGCCTCTATGTGGGCATGGCTTTCTCCTGAGACTTCTGGGAAGTCTCGTGATATTTCCCTCATGAAGATGAGAAGCTATCTTCCCCAGTTGTTGGGATTTAGTCTCAGAGATGATGAATCACGGACAAGACAAGATGGCAGCATCCAAGAAGTTGGAGGAGCCGGCGGAGAGACCACATGGCTTTGCCCTGATGGAGGCAGACCTCTGAAGCTGAAGCAGCATGCTGTTGATGGACCCTGAGCCCTGGCAGCGAGGAGCCATGGGGAGACCCCTGCCAGAGCTGGGATTCTGCACCCACTGACCTGTGACTTCATGAGTCAGAAGGAGACTCTATAGACTGATTTCAGGCATATGGGTTAATATCAGACTTATGACTTTGTACTTGACTGGGTTGGGATGCTTTCTTAATGTCTTATTTCTCTAATATACAAACAGTACCCTTACATCCATATGTGCGCCTATGAAATTTGTTCCTCTAGTCTACCCGGACTAACACACCAATGATTTTATTGAGGACTCTTACAGGTCTGATAATATTCAATATATCATTTGTATTAAGCCCATTTGTACACATGTTGCCATATTCATTTCCAAATATTTTCTACTTGAGTCCTTGATATAAGCTCCTCTTTCCCCCTGTGATAGGTAGTTTATGCCAACATGGCCAAAGAAAATAGGTAGGTTTGTTATGCCAACATGGCCAATGAGCACATGTGAGATCAATTGAAGGGCAGAGATAGAAATGGCCCGGCGAGCCTCACCTTCCTTTCTTACTCTTGGATCTTTAGACCAGCTGGCTGCCTTGTTTGTCCCGTGCCTCGATCTGCAAGCTACACTACCCATGGAACCCCTAATCTGTGGATTTTGTCACTGTAAGTTGAGGTTCCTTCAAGCCCTGCTTCGCCACACTCCTGGAATATACATCTCTTGAGCTGGGGACTGTTGGACCCTGTCACCTGGCTGACTGTTGATGACCTGCCTTGCTGTTTGCTGCTTGTGGCCAAATAGTCTGAATTGCTCTACAGAGGACCACTCGGTGGTCCTCAAGACTCGAAGGGCCGCCAGTGTACTAGCTGTCTCACGAAAGTGAGTTGCACTGAGTCATTTGCACTGTTTTATAGATTAGTTAACTATTTATTTCTTGTGTTAGATATCTTTATATAAATATACATATATATACATATATAATTATTAGTGTCCTGGTTTTGTTTCTCTGAAGAACCCTGCCTAACACAAGCCTCCTCTTCTGAATCTTCTTGAATTACTGCTGCAACCATTGATGAATTAGCTTCAGCAAAACTGTGATAGTCGTGATATTGTTCAGTAAGTTCCACATGGGTCACATTTCTTTGGAACAGGTACACATATGCATCTTTTTCAGTTGACTGGCCAGGTTGTTACCTTCCCAATTTTCTTGGAATAGAAGAGTGAGGGATTTCAATATGGAGAAGGACTCGGCTCTCTATTTTGGAGGAAGAAGACTTCGAACACCTTATGTCTGGCTTCGAAGCCCTGTCAAATACACAAAGCCTACAGAGAGGAAGCAGAACTCTGCCAGAGACGCCGCCAGGGGTTGAGCCCCTCAGGTTTGAGGTCACTCCAGAGGTGACTGAGAGACTGGGGAAGGCCATCTGTTTGGTAAAGTGGGAGGGCAGTGAAAAAGAGGAAGATGCTCAATGAGCTGGATGGACCCTGTGGCTGCGTCAATGGGCTCTGGCACAGGAGCAGTAGTGAGGATGGTGCAGGTCCAGGTAGGGTTTCATCCTGTCGTCGCTTTTTGTTTTGTTTGGGGGGGGGGGTGTGTGTAGTGAGTCTAT
>PVJH01014632.1:0-56228 GCA_004026705.1 Nesogale talazaci | reverse complement strand
GTGCCAGATTTTTTAACATGTGAATTTGCCCACATACACTCTCTTCCCAGTTGTTTCCCACAGAAATGAATCAAAATGAATGGAATGACAGTGGATTTTTTTTTCAGATGATTTCATCCGGATGGCAAGACTTCCTTTTACATGCCTTGCACATCTTGGCATGAGGGACTAGTCTCCAGAGAGTGACATCATGCGTGGTAGAGTGCCAGTGAGCAAGAGGAAGAGTCAATGAGAGAGAGAGTGACCCAGTGGCTGCCACAGTGGACGCACAGGTAACCAACGGAGAGCGAGAGGCCATTGTTCCAACAGGACAAAGGACTGCAGCAGGGGTTAGGGTCAGGAAAGATACGCATCGAGGTTGTAGACTTTCATCATACCAAATCTCATGCGAGCAGAGAATCTCAGAAACTGGACTTGTACGAAGAATGTGGCATTAGGATTGGAAGAAGACTCATTAATAACCTGCCTTTGTTGTAGATCCATGTAAAGTGAAATCCTTGACAATTTAAACCTTTTCTCCATTTGTCATGATATTGTTTATTGGTCCAATTAATTGACCTCTGTTGAAGTGTGATTCATAGTGTAAAATGTACTTTTTGATCTTCATTAATGAGTTCCTAAGTTTTCTTCACTTTCGACAAGACCGAAGCATTTTTTTTAATGAAGATCAACCAACTCCCATGCATGCAGCAGTAAAGTGATCAAGTGAGCTACTGTAATAGGCAAATATTAAAGTGACTTAAAGTGACATCCTTGCTTTTTTGTTGTTGTTTTAACCCCTGATTCAAGCGATCATATTTTCAGTCACCAAGAAGACTGGAGAAGAATTGATGCCACTGTATTATGAAGTTGGCAAAGATAATTAAATATACTTTAGACTGTCAGAAGTTTGTGTAAACCTGTCTTGTTTCTCCCAAGTACAGCCCGAATTTAGAAGCAAGAATAGCAAGATTTCATCTCATGTACTTGGAGTTTGCCACCAGGAGAGACCAGTCCCTGGAAGAGGACATTATAAATGTAGAGGGTCAGCGAAAAAGAGGGAAACCCCTCAATGAGGTGAGCTGGATGGACACAGTGGCTGCAACAAGGGGATCAGACATCACTTGGCAAGCCCCCATTCAAGCTAACACCAGCTGCTTTGAAAACCTACACTAAAGAATTCGAGGGGAGACTCTTAGTAAAGTGGTAAGTGGTTTTATGTTGGTTCATGAGCTGAGAAACGGTTCTTTACCAGAAGTGGATTTTAGACTGAGTACTCCTATTGTAAAGTGACCAGCCATCCTGCCTTTTAACAATTTAACAACGTTCCACGGCATTTTAAAATTAAAATAAATACATTGCAATACTATTTTTGTATTCTATAAAAATTCTTGTTGCTCCATATAGACCAATTTTGGGGAGGGTGCATCACTGCCCTCTGGTGGGAGTGGGAGGTCCAGCCTTGCTTCTGGAGAGCTGCTGCTGGATTTGAACCGCCAAGCCAGTGGGCCACAGTCCCGCACTCAACCACTGTGCCACCGGGGCTCAGCCGTAGACCAAATCTTTAATCAAGAACCCCCCTCTCCCCCTGGTCAATGGTGTCCCACTTGAAATGTGGTCACTTTATCCTAGTGGTATATGGTTCCTCGCTGGGCTACTGAGAACAAGATCAGCAGTTTGAAACCACCAGCTGCTCCTTGGGAGAACGATGGGGTTTTCTGCTCCCAGAAAGGATTACAGTCTTGGAAACCCACAAGGGCAGTCCCACCCCGTCCTGCAGAGCTGAATTGGCATTTGGCTCAATGACAATGTGTTTTTCTTTCTTTTTTCTTCCCTCCTCCCTTCCACTCTTCCTTATTGTTGTCTTTAACTCTTACAAGAAAGTTCTGTGACCGATCCCTAGAAGTTACAGACATCACCTTCAGTTTTGCTCAACAGACAACCCACAGGATACCTGACAGACAGTTTCCACAACCCTCTTCATTCCAGCCCCAGCCCCAGCCCCAGCCCCAGCCCCAGCCCCATCCTTCTCACTCAGGTGGGTGTGGCTACTTTTCACCAGTGGTCACATAGTGGGTCATATATTGGGCTGCTAACTACAAGGCCCGCCGTTTGAGCTGCTCCACTGAAGGCTGGGGCTGCCTGATTCCACGAAGATCCCTCAGAAACTCCAAGGGGCTGTGCTACTCTGCTGCAGAGTCCCTCCGAATCCGAATCCACTTGGTGACAGCAAGCTTGTTGGTTTGTTTGTGGTTCGGTCTGGTGGCTTAAAAAAGAGGGGTGGCTGGGCAGGAGGTGGGAGTTAAAGCACTAAACTTCTAACTAAAATGTGGGCAGTTTGAACTCAACAGCTGCTGTGTGGGAGAGAGATGTGGCTGTCTGCTTTTGTAAGATTCCTGACCTTGGAAGCCCTGTGAGGGCAATTACTGGGTGCCTGTGGCCTGGAATGGACTCCACAGCGATGGGTTAGGTGGGTAAAATAGGAGTCCTCTAACTTGAAAACTTGTTAGTCACTAGCAATTTTCAAAATGTGTCCAGATGAGAAGCTTGGAAAAAACGAGTTGGGCAAACTCTTTATAACCTCGCTCCCTGCTGTCAAGACGATTCTCAGATATTGAGAATAAATTCAGGGGTGGTTGCACCGAATGAATCTCAGGCCACTTCCCTGGAGAAAGAGAGGTCAAAATTCAGATACCTGCCTGGCCAGGAAGACTCAGGCAGGCACTGGCAGGAGTTCCTCCGTTCGAATACAGCACATCACAAGGAGCACACCCCCGTCCCCATGCTGGGTTGAGACGATCTTAAACAACACAGATATGCCTCATGCCTTTATCGGGGAGTTGAGCAGTCTGGTGGACTTCGTAATGGATAGAACTCCACAGTCCAGTCACCCCAGTCCATGTTCCTGACACCCCCTGCCATGAGTGTGGATTTTTCACTTAAGGCTGGCCCCAAAGTGGTTGCTGCCTTCTAGGCACCACTCCCAAGTACACCCTATCTCATTGGCCAGGCCAGGTCACATGCCAGTTCTCCAACCAAGAACTGGCAGTTTTCTCTGGGGAGGAAAGGCTGAAGGAAGAAGAGTCATGGGAAGGACGGACCGACCATGACCCACTAGAGAAAATACTTCTCCTCTAAGGGGCACCTCAGCTGTCCTGTGTTCCCTGCCTCCTCAGCCCAGAGTCAGGAGCCTCATTTCCCCAGCCTGGCGTCCCCGGGACTGCATGCCTGCATCTCTCTCATAAGCCTCTTTCCTCGCAGAGGTTGTTAAGAGCTGATGTGTCTTTTCTAATCATCCAGCTCAGAGTCTATATAATGTATCAGAGCCACCCAGTGGAAGGCAGGTGGGTCCCTGAATGACTTGAGGAGCCGAGTCCTTGACCCCGCTCAGGGCTATAGCATGAGCAGAAAACGGACTTGGACTGTGTTACCCATTATGAGCTTAGGGTTGTTTGTTACAGCAGCTAGCCTACCCTGATTGCTGTTGCTGGATGCTGGTCAGGTGATTCCCACTCATCTGACCCCATGTGACAGAGTATACAACTGTCCCCAGAGGATTTTCTTGGCTGCACAAGGAAGTGGTGCAATGGGTAAACCCTTGGCTGCTGACTACAGGTTGGTGGTTCAAACCCACCAGGTAGCTTCACAAGAGAAAAGATTACTGTGGCGGTTATGTGTTTTGTTAATTTCGTGATTGAGATGTAGAGGTGGAGTCTAGCCTGTTCATCTGGAGATAGCCATGGAGTAGCCAATGAGGCCTCTGTGTGGGCATGACTTTCTCCTGATACGTCTGGGAAATCTCACGATCTTTCCCTCATGAAGATGAGAATCTATCTCCCCAGTTGTTGGGAGTTAGTCTCAGAGACGATGAATCACGGACAGGACAAGATGGCAGCGTCCGAGAAGCTGGAGGAGCCGGAGCAGAAGCCACACAGCTTGGCCCTGATGGAGCCAGACCTCTGAAGCTGGAGAGGCCACGTGGACACCCCTGCCAGCGATGAGTTGCTTCTGCCACCCCTGAATGCTGTTGATGGACCCTGAGTCCTGGAAGTGAGGAGCCATAGGGAGAACCCTGCCAGTGCCAGGATTCTGCACCCACTGACCTGTGACTTCGTGAGTCAGAAGGAGACATTTTAGACTTATATTGGGCATATGGGCTAATATCAGACTTATGACTTTAAACTGGACTGGGCTGGGATGCTTTCTCAGTGTTCCATTCCCTTTGTATATAAACCCTTTCCTTATATCCATATGCGTGTCTATGAAATTTGTTCCTCTAGTCTACTCGGACTAGCACAATTACAGTCTTTAAAACCTTTGGAGCAATTCTGTTACGAGTCAAAACAAACTCAACAGGACATGAGGACCCTCTTGAAGGAAGCCGATTACCAGGTATGTCTCCCTCAGAGTCACAAGGTGGGGTCAGCCCTCAGCAGCCAAGTGCCAGTAGGGCCCCTCCTCTGATTTGCCGTGGCTGGTCTGGGAAAAGGAATTCAAATCCACTGCTGCCAGATCTTTTTTTTTTTTTTTAAGAAGCCAGAATTTTTAATATGAAATATCCTGATTTACAAATGTTGGTGAAATTGGCAATGACTCCAACTTATTATTATTTTTTAACAGTTATGCAGGCCAAAAGAAATACATTTGTGGCCTTCACTTGGCCTGTGGACGGCAAGAAAAACTAAACTAAACTAAAACTCCCAAGTCCAGGAGCATTATTTTTAAGTGGTGCTTTCTCCATAGTCATGTGTTTCTATGCTGATGAGGACATTGATACCCCACCCATAATACCTCCCCCCCCCCCTCAACTGGGGCTAAATTTACTAGTACTCTGGGTTTTGTTTTTTTTTTACATACTTTGACCATTCTACTGACACTGAGAAGCTGCCTCTGGGTGGCCAGATGCAACCAGACCAGGCTCACCCACCCACCAGCATGCTGGTGCTGCTTTCAGTTTGGTTTCTCTGGATTGAGAGATCCAGCCCTTGGGTCATGCAAACTTATTACCTTGGCTACAGTGATGGTTCTGTTTCGTGTCAGCTTGGCTGAGTCAGTGATCTGACAATTGAGATTCCCCCAAATGTGATCTAATGCAACTTGAATCGCCTCCATGATAGGCTCCTCTGTGAGCAGTTACTTAGGTCATTGGACTAATAATATCTCTTTGAGGTTGCGAGCCACTTGGTATTTAAGTAGGCGCTGTGGAGAGCTTCTTCTAGATGTCCTGGACTCCGCATCTGCCACAAGCAGCTCTGGTTCACGAGTGAACCACTAGATCGCCTGCCAACCTGGGGGCCATCAGCCTGCCTCCATTGGACTTATTGACTCTGCCAGTCAGAGGCCTGATCTGCCGGAATCCATCAGCCTGTGATCTTCTGGCTTTCTGACCTGTCAGCTCTAGCAGATGTATGGTTCGGGAAGAACTTTCAGCTTAACATCTGACCCACCGACTTGTAAAGGACTAGACGTACCAGTTCATTAAATTGTGTCAGTCATTTTTCTTGACATAAACTTCTCTTTAAAGCAAAATCAAAAGACCTTTTTTTTAATATACCTATATAAGTGTGACTGCTTTTGCTTCTTTAAAGACCTCTATGCACTGTGGTAGCTATATAGTTTTGTGTGTGTGTGGCAGCACTGCCCTGGTGGGAGTAGCAAGCCCAGCCTTGCTGCTGGATTTGAACTGTCAACCCTGTGGGCCGCAGTCCTGCAAACTCCCACTAAACCACCAGGGCTCAGCCTGTAGCTATATAGTTTTATGTCAACTTGAAGAGATATGTGTGTGTAGTATATATATACGTACATACATATATATATATAGTATTCCAGCTGTCATTCAGGTCACAGCCTATGGGGCTTCCCTGTGTCCTTTTCTCATAAGGAGAACCTGTGAAGGGAGCCCCCCACCCCATGCCTTGACTTTCTTGCTTGCAGGTCTGCCCAAACACTGTTGGAGCCCTGCCACACCAACCACAGATCCCCAGGGCTTCGCACCCACCTGCCTGTGGTCTTCTTGCACGCTGCACCATAGCATGTGCCTGCATGAGTCTGAGAAGGGACTAGTGAACGAGCATTAGACGTAGGACTCATAGTGGGCTAGGCTGGGATGTGTTCTTGATATATAATGACTTCTTGATATAAAGCTCTTTCTTACACGTAAATGAGTGTCACTGGATTTGTTTCTTTAGTCCACCTGGCCTCACACATGCACCCAGAAGCTCCTCAGAAGAAAAGGCTCCTTGCAACAGGTCCCGGTCTCAAAAACTCAGTGGGGCACAACTCTGCTGTTCCACATACGAATTCCTCTATGAGTCAGAACCAACTCGATGGTGTTTCTGTTTGCTTAATTTGGGGGTGTGGGTGTGTGTCAAGGGGTAGCCATGCATCAGACACCAGGGCCAAGCAAGCACATTTTAAAGGTGAGAAGGGTAAAATCCTCAAGTGGATAAACCTACACACAGCATAGGCAGCCATAAACCCACAGCCTTTGAGCCCATCTGGCTCACGACTCATAGTGACCCTCTGAGACAGACTAGAACTACCCCGGAGAGTACCAAGGCTATTTTCTTTTGTTTGTTTGTTTTTTTGCGGGGGCATCACTGCCCCCTGGTGGGAGTAGGACGCTCAGCCTTGCTCCTGGAGAGCTGCTGCTGGATTTCAACCGCCAAGCCAGTGGACTGCAGTCCCGCGCACAATCGCTATGTCACTGGGGCTGAGCCCGGCTTTGTGCAAGTGAACTGCCACATCATCTGAGCATTTTAATCACTGAACCAGCAAGGCTCCTTATACACAAACTCAGATGTAGTAAGTTTGCTACAGTTTATTGAACACTTAGGATCCACTAGATCCGTGTAAATCATTTAAACCTTGACATCCTGTTTTTGCCATGGAAGAAACGAAAACGTCTTGCTTAGATAGAGGACGGCTGAGGAATTCAGACCAGGTCCTACAGCAGGACTTCTGACTACTTAGCTTACCTTGTGAAAGTCTATGTCAGGCATCATCCCTTTTGCAGGTGAAACTTCTTCCCCGTCCACTAGGAATCACAGAGCCGCCAGTTGCTGTGAAGGCAACTCAGATGCCAAGCAACCCCATGTGTGTCGGGGTAAGACTTGTGCTCCATTGGCTGATTTTTGCAAGTGGCTCACGAGGCCTTTCTTCTGAGCAACTTCTGGATGTACTTGTACCGTCCCTTGGTTCAGAGCTCAGTGCGGTGACAGTGTACCCCACGCAGGAACACCAAGCATTCAGTCTATTTGCTATTACAGAATTACAGAGGAGATCTCTTCCTGTGTCTTTGAATGGGGTTTTCAGAGAAGTCAGAATAGGTACTATAGTTAAAGGTTGGGTTTTTTATTTTAACTTTTTCTGGACTTTTTCCCCAATTGCTTTATTGGTATTCACCTCACATATAATAAAATTCAATAGTTCAATCACATCAAGCAGAGTTGTACAAACATCTTCACAATCAGTTTTAGAACATTTTATTCATTCTTGTACTTTGTTATTAGCTCCCCATTTCCCACCCCCCAAATCCCCACCTCCCCGTCACCTACCCATTCACCTAAGAAACCATCGATCCAGTTACAATCACTACAGTTTTATGGGATATGTGTGTGCAAGAGAGAGCGTGCATTATTTATTTGCAAACATTTAAAGTGTTGTACAATCACGTTTGTAGTGCTGTGTTGGTGGTTTGGCAGTTTGGGGTATCCTGAGGGCTTGGAGAGTAGCAGTGTGGGTGGGGGGGAATGGGGGGGGCAGGAGTTCAGGCCTTCTCCCAGTGTCCATCTTGCTGTGGCTGCCCAGGCCAGGTTAGAAACCTGGGTGTGGGTGGGGCTCCTTGGAGTGGGGCAGACAGGCTTTCTCCAACCCCTCTCTGGACCACTGCCCTCCAGGTTTCTGGATTGGGACTCAGTTGAGAAGAGCAGGTGGAAGCTCCAGTGCTAGAGAGGAGAGCTTGTGTGTTTGTGTCTGTGTGTGTGTGTGTGTCCGGGGTGGGGGGCGTGCCTCTCTCCCCGTGGGCTGGGGTCCCTGGACCAACCTCAAGGCATCTGGAGTGTGCGTTTTCTGGGTATGTCACTGCGGCCAACAGAAGACCGGCAGCAAATGCAGTTGTTATGATCCCGGGAGACTCACTCCCATTTCCACGCAGAGGGACAAGTCACATTGCCGCTATTGCAGAGCCTCTGTGGGCAAGGGAGGGCCAACTTCTGCCCATGGAGCAGATTTCAGGCTGCGAGGGGGACCCTCCTATGCCCAGAACCCAAACGTTGACGCCAAGTGGGGGATGCAGGAGGGCAGACAGTTTGCCAGGTGAGATAGGGGGCGGGTTGCAGAACGTCATTTTGGGGCCCGAGGATCGGTTGTCATCCGAGGGCGTCCTTGGCAACAGAGCGTGGTCATCCAGTTTCCGCACTGGCAGTTCGCGGGGAGCGGGGTGGGGATGGGGGTGGGGGCGTGCGGCTGGGCGGGGCCACCTGGGCACCGCTCCTGCGCCTCGCCTCGCCGCGGGGTGAGTGCTGACAGCGTGACCGCCGCTGTCCCCGGAGGCAGACCCGGGGTGGCTGTGGACGCCCAGGGGCTGAGTCCCCGTCTGCAGCGCGGCGCCTCCACTTCCCAGATCCCAGAGCGCCTTGGCGGGACTCCCCGCCCCCGTGGGGGCCCCAGCCGTGCTCCCCCTGTCCCAGCACCGAGGACGGTCCCTCCTCCCCGCACTGTCTGCTCAGGTCGCGCCGCCGCCGCCGCCGCCTCGCTAGAATTGCCCCTCGCCGCCCAAAACCTCCGGAGAGGCGCCCCGCGCTCAGCCCCGCCTCCCGCCCCGGCCCGCCCGCCGGCCCCCGCCCCGGGCCGGCCCGAGGGCGCCGAGGGGAGGGCAGGGGAGGGGAGGGGTAATCGCGGGGGAGGGGGGGGGGACCGGGGGCGCGGCTTCGGGCCGGGGCCGGGCGGTGCCGAGTGGCTCCTCTCGGCGCCCGCCGCGCTCCGGGCTCGGGCCGGCGGGGGTGGGGGTGTCGCTTTTTCGGGGAGTCTCCCCCGAGCAGGCCCGCCGGGAGGAATCCGGGGCTGGGCTCCCGCGGAGGCGGAGGCGCAGGGCCCGGGCTCTCTCCGCCCCGCACACGCCTCCCTGGAGCCCGGGCAGGCTCGGTCGGGGGGAGGGGGGCCGTGCCCTCGAGGAAGCAGCAGCGGTGAGTCGGGCCCCTCGCCCCTGCATGGCACCCTGGGCCCGGGCAGGGGCTGCGGCAGGCGGGTGCCCGGTCCCCGGGGGCTGAGCGGGTGCGGGGCAGCTGGCGGTGGCGGGAACAGCGCGCCGCCCTCCCAGGACCCAGCGCTAGACGCCTGGCTGGACCCCCCCCCCCGCCCCCTGCCCCCCGCCGCCCCCCACCCCCCGGCCTCCCAAGAGGGGCGTGCTAGGCAAATCGGTCGGATCGGGGCGCGGCTACCCCTCCCGTCCTTTGAGCTGCGGATCGGGAACGAAGGGGACATCGGAAAGCCGGTGGGGAAAGTGACTCACCGAGTGACCCCGCTGTCAATGCCCTGCGGGAGAGGCCGAATCCGCACCTCCACGTGGCCCAGGCGGGACTGACTGACGGGGCTCGGGCTGGGCACGTCCGGGAAAGCAGGGCACGACCTTCCCTAGGGAGTCACCCCCCCCTCCCCCCGCCCCCCCGAAGTAAAGTTGGCCCCACAGCCCCCCGCTAGCCTTTGCAGGGTAGGAGCACCAAACTCATTGTCGGGGTGCAGATGGGGTGTCAGGGCCTGAGAGGGTGCAAAGTTAGAAAGGGCGTTTGTGTCTGCTGGGGAGTGTGAGTGCCCAGTGGTTTTCCTGCGTTTCGCTGGCCTCCAGCTCTCACTGAGGAAGCGTTGGAATGTGCTGCGCCGAGCCTCTAAGGACACATCCATATTTATAATTTATTTTTAGGAGAAGTTGTGAAAAAGGGAGGGAAGTTGAAATAGGGGGTGAGGTGTGGGGGTGGCGTGGAGGTGGGGGACACAGGGCTGGGGCCCTTCCAGAACCCAGAGGCTAATGGAGCTAATAAGACAGAAATCATTTCTGCCAATCTCAGCAAGCAGCAAATTTGACTTTAATCACAGGCGATTAAGGACACACATAAGGAAACTTTACCTGGATGGAATGAGGTGTTTGGAGCTCAAGGCACACCCATTGGAAGGTTGCTAAGGGATGTTTGGGTATCTAGGGTCTTCCCCCCTAAGAATCCTATGGGACTGGAAAGAACTGCCCCTGGGAGTTTGGGGCAATAACCCTTTATGGGAGTAGACCTTCCTAGTCTTTCTTTCCCCACTGGTGCGACCACTAAGCCACCACGGCTCCCGGGGTCACTTGTGAGTGGACCTACAGTCATGGCAATGAGTTTGGTTTTGGGGGGTAAGATCTCCCTGAAAGGCTGTCATCGTGACTGTTGGTGGGCAGTCCCAGGGAGGGGAAGCACCTCATGGTTCCTGTGAAAACACTCCCCTGGGGACCCTGCCTCTGTGTGAAACTCCAGCCATGATTCCTTTAATTATCCAGAAACCTCCAAAGCCGCCCCCAGCCCCGCAGCCTGCCCAGAGCACAGAGCTGCAGGGAGGGCACCCTTCCTTAGGCTTTGCAGGCTGTGGCCCCAGAAGCGGGGTTTTGAGGGCAAGATGAGTTTTTGTTTTATCCAACTGGCCCACAAAGTCCCGCTTTTGGGGTCATTCGAACCACCGCGGAGTCAGAGCCCGGCTGGCCCTGGAGGGTGAAGGCGGAGGGCTGACACCCCAGGTCACCCAACTCCCACCTGGGGGAGAGGACAGGTAGGCTGCTTCCTATAAAAGGCAGGAGCTTGGGTTTGCCACCCTGCTGTGCTTTCTCAGGCCTGCCTTCTGGATGATGACTTCCTTCCCCTCAGAGGTTTCTTTGGAGGTGTTCCCCTGATTGGGATTTGAAGGGACCAAGCGGCACATGCAGTTGTAGCCAGCATTTGAACAACACCCCCCCACACACACACATAAAACACTACTGAGATCATGAGTGCTAAGTACGTTAGGAAGACTTCTTTGTGGTTCTTATCACCTTGCTGTTTGTGGTTTTATATGAAAGCCCAGGGAAACACAAGGGTCAGTCAAAAAGCCTCCCGACTAGGGTTCCAGTTTAGATGCGCATGATTGCTCCAAACCAAATCTGTTTAAACCTGTCTCTGTCTGTCATCAGGGGACAGCTATAGACGGACCTTCCAAAAAAAGGTCCACTCAAAACAGTGGCTTCCTAGCGGATCGGCTGGGGTAGTTCATTTCACGGGTGGGAGATCAGCTCGTCAGGGGTCATCTTTTAGCAGCTTTTCTTGAAGGATACAGAACAATCCTGGGAACTTGGGAGGAGGAAGTTTAAGAAAATTGAAAGCTGCATTGTTGAGGCCAGGAAAGTAGGCCAAGAAATTTTTTTCACCACAGTGTACCTACCTGCTTGTTCTGTGAGAATTTCATCGGGAAACCTTACCTCATGCAGCCCACAGCGCTGATCAATCTTGCCCCTGTAGACGTCTTGTTCCCCCAACTCTAAGGGCATTGAAAAAGAATACAATTTGAGTCCCCCCGAGGAGGTCCAAACTGCCATCCTGACATTGGCTCAATTGAAGGGTACAGACTTTTTCAGAGTCACAGAGAGATGGGAGCCCCCCTTCAGAAATGTATAGACCCCCGTGGAGGCTACGTCCAGAGGCACGATTAATCGCTTCCAGTTTGGATAGTTGTGTTGGATAAATGTTTCTGTGATTTCGTAGAAAGATTGCCTGACTTACCCTTGTCCGGTCAGATACAAACTATCCTCACAGAACATTTCACGTTGTCTGAATTTACACACACACACACACACACACACACACACACAGGTATATACACATACATTCATATATATACATACACAAATCCCAGTCTTCCAGTTATAACTGTATAGATACCGACACCGTAAATTACTTGCAAACCTGGCTCTAAGTCAGTGTTCACAACAGGGAACATGAGCTGTAAGTTGAAAACATTTCTGAACACTGAGTCCTCGATGTTCGATCTCGGGTGCGCTAGACAGAGCCCAGGTACACATGGAAGGCATCTGTGCCCCAGGCCTTGGCAGAAACACTTCTTGATTTCTGAACTTCTTTCTCTCTGCTATGGGGCACAACAAAACAGGACAATTTTCCAGCAGCCCCCAATTCCAGTGGGGTGGCTGATTGAGGAAGGGTGGTCAGCTTGTGAATTATGTTTGAAATGAATCGTCACCCTCATAGCACTGGAACGAGAGCTGGCTGGAGGGAGTCGTTTGTTTCTGCTAATGAAGGCAGTCTCACCTTTGATGATACTTGTACAAATAGTGTTTTACATGAATTCACGAAGCTGTAACAGTAGGGGTTAGCGCCAAGATACCGAGCCATCATCAAGGGAGCGAAGCTGAAGGCTAAGATCACTGAAAATCTGACAGAGTTTAGGACTGAAGGGAGAGTGCTGTCTGCTTTCCTTGAAGGATTTGTCAGAGCACAGGAGCGTGTAAGTAGGTGTACCCCTCAGAAACCGGGCATGTGGTCATGAACACTTTTAGCACATGGTGTCACCTTCTGCATTTGGAAGCAGGCAGAGTTGTATGGGAAAGAAATGATAACTCAATATTTTTCAAGGTGAAGTCTCCACCCATTCAGCGAAGAATCGCTCGTTTTTATAGTCTTACCACCATCCGCCATCCCCACCTCCAACCAAGAAAGAAAAAAATTCAGCATAGAACTCACTGAACACATGGACCTTCCTTGTCCTGCCCCTCTGTGTGAAATTTCAGTAAGCAGTTGCTATTTCCTGCCCCCCCCCCCAAAGAACCATGGATTTATTTACGAGAAGGGAAAAAAGAAAAGAAAAAGTAAGAGTACCTTTGAATTTAATTTCTAGCCATACTTAAAGCTATAGTGAATTTCATGGGGAGGGGGTGTTTTTTTAAGAAAAGAAATGGGTCAAGTACTTTCTTCGTAACCCTAACCATAACCCACCAGCACTAAAAAATAATAATAATAAAAGAAATGGGTCAAGCTGGAGAGGTAAAACAGTTCGAGGTGTGCTGCAATAATAAGAGAAAAAAAAAGCCTTCTTAAAAATAAATTGTATTTCTAACTCAGACTGAAAAAGCTGGAGAAGCCCTAACAAGGGAGCACTCTAGATTTCTTAGGTTAATTAAGGACAGAAAGAAGATTCTTGCCAGATAAACTTAACTGGCTGCTTATAAACAAATCAACGCATTCTCCTTTCACTTCTATTATAGAATTAAATCGGGCTATTTTAAGCATGAGGATAGACTTCGGGAAATTTTCGGCATGAGGATAGTCTTTACGAAAAGTTACGGCAAAAGTGCCACTTAGAATCATTGCCAGGAAAGAATTGTACCTATAAATACAATTAAACATTATTGATCATAGTTACTTTAGACTGGGGTTTTTTTGTCCTTGCCCCGCATCCCCAAACTCAGGAAAAGGTAAAGTCCTTTTTGTTTCTCATATCTGGAACAAGATAAAAATAAATCAGTATGAAACCATTGACACACAGCATGATTTAAACCACCGTGGAATTTTCAGGCTTAAGAGCCAAGCAAGCGGGCTGAGTCCCCGTGGTGTGGTTGTGTGTGGGACTGTGGCCCACTGGGTTGGCGGTTCAAATCCAGCAGCAGCTCTCCAGGAGCAAGGCTGGACCTCCTACTCCCACCAGAGGGCAGTGATGCTAAAAAAAAAAAAAAAGAGCCAAGCAAGCTTAACAGGAAAAGGGGTGGTGGCTCTTGAAGACAGTGAACTCAGAAAGCATTTTTAGACAGTAAAGAGGCTCTCAGCCAGACCCTCAACCCTCCCAGCATTTCCCTTAGTCTCTTTAAAGCAACCAATGTCAGAGGCTGTTTTTGCAATATCCCCATTGTAGGAGACGTGTAAATATTTGCAAAGGTTAAAAAAGTTTCTAATTTTGCATCATCTTATATAAGACATCTGAGTGTAAGGAACCACAGAGCACATTTTCTTTAGAATTCCTGTCCCTGCATGGCTACGCAGGACATTAAGCCAGACCCACTTAGAACAGTATGCTGGGCTGCCGAACAGCCATTTTAAAACTGCACTGAGAAGATCAGAGGGAGGGGGCAAATTTAGACTTTTCTGGAGGTTTGGGCCAGGCAGAGGAGTTCATGGTTGCCTTGGGCCTTAGCTGAGATGTGCAGTGTGGTCTGGATGTTTTCTCAGAGAGGAGCATAAAAGAAGATTGTCTTTGGATGGAAGCATAAAGTTAGTGAGTGCCCTTGCTAGCTGAGGTACAAACGTGGCCTTTTCCTCACCACCCAAGCAAGACCCAGACAGAGGCCAGCGTCCTGTCCTCCTGGGACTTAGCCTGCAGCGGTTCTTGGATGGAGAGTGGGAACTTGGCTCTGGAAGGCAGCCTCCCTGAAGACTCTGGGGTGACCAGTAACCCCCACGTAGGCTCTGGAAGGACAGACCCACCTTGCTAAGTGCAACCTGCCCCAAAGGAAGCATCAGGATGGATCAGAGCCTGGGAAGGTTCCAGAATAGATCTGAGGCTTTCGGCTTAAGCTGCAATTCTCTTGGCTGTCCTGCAATTTCTACGTGGGCTGGACAGAAGAGGTACACATTAAGTGGCAATAGAACACAGGGACACAAGTTGCTTTGTATTTGTCCTCTCTCATATGTCCCAGAAGTCATGTCTAGTGGTTGCAGTCTCAATGGGAGAGAAAGCTCTGGAAGTGACTAGAGAGTCCAAAAGAACAGGCCAGATGGCCAGAGGGGTCTAACTTGGATAACCAAAGAGAAACTGAGTGGGTGTTACCAGGTGACACGCCAGGAGGAACCTCATCACAGTAGCCTCCCCATGTGCCTGCTGTGGTATGTGGAGCGCTGCACTGCCCTGCGCCAGAGGAACCCAGGGGACTTTCCTTGAGCCCCAGTAACCAGACTCCAGGTCACGAAGGTTCTGTGGGTTCCTGATTGTATCGTAGAATGGAGTGAAAAGGGCCCAAACAGACAACACATTTTGCCTCCGGTTCACACAGAGAACTCAGAGGTTATAGAAAGAGCTCCAAGTGGCCTTTGCCAGGGTCACATGCAGAGTGTAGGGTGCTGGGGCTGCTCAGTGGTGACAAGGGGTGACACTGGGGTAGCTCACTGCAGGTCCTGCCAGAGCTTCAGATCATGGAGCTAGACACCCAGCAAGCTTAGGCATGGGTTCTGTGGAATGGCTGTTGGCCTCGTTTCTTCTGCCTTTGTGAAAAGGCCCTGACAGAATCATGCACAGTGGCTGTTTCCAGGTGCTTCTCTGCTCTTTATGGTCAAGGTGACAGCTGACTGGCTGAGTGAGCACCCTAACTCCCAGAATGGCACCCCCTCCCAGGGCCAGGGTAATGGATGGTACTGGAGGGTACAGGTACAGGATGGCTGCGGACACCAGCCATGGCTTCTCAGAGGTGCAGAGATTAAGGAGATAACTGAATTCCTCCATCTTAAATCTTAGTAGACAGAGATTCTGAGAGAAGGCACTTCAGACCTCAGCAGTGATTTTTTTCCCTTAAAAAATTATTGTAGTGAAATATATATTATATAAGAATTGCCCTTTTAACATTCTTCACAGTCAGGGCATTCATTATTGTATTTTTCAGACCACAGGGTGCACTTGTTTCCCTCAAAAGAGGGGAAGAGGGCTGAATTCCGGTGGCGTAAGTGGTTGACTGCAGGACTGCAGCCCGCGGGCTTGGCAGTTCAAATCCAGCGGCGGCTCTCAGGAGCAGCGCTGGGTAGCTCCCACGACCACCAGATTGCCCCCCCCCCAAAAAAAGGGGGAGGAATGAGGGTGTGTCTAATGGTCGAAAGGTGTGGACCCCAGAACATTTTAGTATACTGGTACTATTTGGTTCGCAATATTTTTTTTTGTTTTTGCTCTAAAAACTGGGTGTGCCTTCTGGTCAGGTGCCTCTAATGGTCTGAAAAATACGGTATGTCCATTTTGTTCAGCCTACACTTGTTCTCAAATTTCTCCATCATGTTGACAGCAGCTTTTTCTCTACTCGTCCGCCTACCCACTCACAAGCTTTGCCCTTCCATAGGCTTGATTAGCCTAGATATTTTAGATAGGGCTACAATATGTATGTGTGTATGTATATGTACATATGTGTGAAATAAAATTTTGACATAGCACTATCCATGTCGCCATGGTGTAGTGTAAAGTTCTATAGATTAATTCTATCCACCAGGTTGTGTAACCATCACCACCACCAGCATCAATTTCTAAAATGTCCCCACTCCAAATAGAAACTCAGGTCCCTTACCATAGTAATTCCACATTTCTTGTTCCTGACCATCCAAGAGAACTTTTTTATAGTTGATCCTTAAGTCTTTTTTTTTTCTTTCAATTAATCATCTTATTGGGAACTCTTACTAATAGAACATTCCATAGTCCAGTCACATCAAGCTGCATTGTACAATTGCTCTCAAAATCAGTTTCAGAACATTTTCTTTCTTCTTGGACTCCGTGTTATCAGCTCCTCTTTAACCTCTCCCTCCCCATCCTACTTCCCAGGAACTCTTTATTTTCTTGTATTGCCATATCTTACACAATCCAATATATCTTACACAATCCAATATATCTATTCACATACTGTTCTGTTGTTCGATCCCATTGAGTCGGGTTATACAGTCATCAATGCTGTCTGTTCCCTGTTACCCCTTCCCTCCACCCCTCTTCCTGTACTCTCAGGGTATCATTACTCCTGTTACTGTTTTTGAAAGGTTATATGTCTTGGTTTTCATGCACTGAATGATCTTAAATATACAAATGAACATACACAAATCTAATGTGATTAATGAGGTGGAACCAATAAGAAAACATAATGAGGAGGGAAATATTACAGAACTAGAGGATAGTTAGGTGATTTACCCAGGATATATCATCCCTTCTCGGTGGCCCTTCTGAGAGAGACGGTCCAATTATTGTACAGGTAAGTTTTGGGTCTCCACCACTCCAGAGTACTTCAAATCTCCTTTTTTGTCTCTATACAATTAACTAGGTGAGATGTTTCATAGACCATATTTTGACACAAATAATGCAAATATGCTAGACATTTTTTTAACCACTGCCACAGACATTAGCTCCTAATAAACAGTAGGTATGTCACACCATGGGTAGATTATGGAAAAATAGAATAAGGAGAATTATATAATATTTATCTTTTTGTATCTGACTTTACTCAACATAATTTCCCGATATACCAGCATTCATTTATCTTTGTGGCTGAATACTCCCCCATGACATTTGCTATTTTCACCCTGCCTGAAGTAGCCACGGACTCCCATAGTCACTTCAACCTTCAGCTGGAGAGAGCTACGGGCTTTCCAACTATTTTCCTCTGGGGTTCCAAGTCGACTCACTGTTCCACATTCCCGAGGAGGAGCTATTTCTGGATTTCTTGGTCAATGAGGCTCTGTAGATCGATGATGAGTCTTTGGAGTAATTCATGGTCTTGGGGCCACGGAACAAGTCCCCTGCCTTTGGGGGATCATTCTTGTAACAATTCGGGGAACCTGCTCTCGATTCCACATGCTTGGCTTTCTGGGGATCGAGGCCTGCAGTGTTGAAGCCACCAAAGGGAGACACGTCGAGCCAACTCGTGAGGTCCCGTTGGAAATCTAGAGTGTAGCCTTTGTGGACCTTGAAAGCTCTCACTTATTTAAAGTCTGCTGTAATTGTGCATATTTTTTCCTTTTAAGTTTCGCCTCTTGGTGTTCCGGAAGCCACCACTTCCTGCCCAGCTGGCTTGTTACCGCAGGGAAAATGAGGGGCTTTTGGGGGCAGATGTGTTTCCATTCCACTATCATAATGCCCCTAAAAATCCTTATTGCTCTTGCAGTATTCCTCGGGGATCTCGATTCCAGCTGGCCTCACATGGCTAGGAACACGGGACAGTTCTGAGTTCCGTCAGCAACTGAAAGAAGAGAGAAAGATGCTTCCTAGACTCTCCCAGCAGGATTTCTTAGACTCCCTCTTCTAAGGACCCCTTTTTCTGTCTTCAGAAATGGTGGCCATCATGAAAGAGAAACGGGTGCCTGGGGCAGGAGATGGGGATCAGGCTTGAGAAATAGAACTTGTGGGATTTGTGCGGGCTGGGGTTGGGGCGAACAACTGCCACCTGTTTGCCAAGGCTGATCGCAATGTTCTACCTGGTCCAGCGGGCCCTCTGAGACCTTCATGCTTGCGGGCACCCTGGGCCCCATCGCTCCCTGATGGCTTTCCTGATCTCTGCCTCGATTTCCCCACTCACTGAGGAGGGCGTTGGGGGAGACTTATTGGTTATACTGAGACACAAGCTGTGAAGGAGTTTGGGAAACGGAGACATTAAAGCCTGGAGTGTGGAAAGCACTATTACTAATATTTCTTAGCACACATTTCGTACATGCAAACTTCTCACTCAGCAGACCCGAGCAGGGGTTTCTGGAATCATCCAGGCCTGTGCACCAGCCCAAGCTCTGCTGCTCTCTAACGGTGTCACTGAGCCTCGACCTCACTGCAGGTGGTTCCTGACTCCTCATCCTTGAAACCCAGGCCCCGGAAGAGGAGTTCCCAAGTCTGATTCTCCCATTCACATGATAATCATCTCACGTGGTGCGTGACGAGAGATGGAAAATTTAAAAATGTGCACAGATATCTGACTTTTCCCCATAAGTAACAAACCCACCAAAGGCACGCACAGGCATATAGCTGGGAGCACCCAGAAACCCAAAAGGTAAGATCTTAAGAAGTTTGTAAAAAACGTATACTTTGCCTAAATGTGGCGATTTCTGTTATTAGCAAGTGGCTGATTTTTCATTTGAACTAGAGATAGAGAAAAACCAAAACCAATTCCGCTGCTGTCAGAGAAAACTCCTAGGAATCCCCTAAGACCGCGACCATAGGGGACAGGGTAGAACTGCCCCTCGGGGGTTCCTGAGACTGTCACTCTTTCCAGGGGTCTTTTTCCCACAGAGTGACTGGTGGTTCCAAACTGCTGATCTTGAAATTCTTGGCAATTAGCAGGCCAAAGTGGAACCACAGTGCCAGGGTTTTGCTGTTGTTGCTTTAAATATATGTTAGGTTGTATCCGACGAGATCCCCTTTACGACCGTACTGCTTACAATACCACTGTCTTTTGTCGTTACTGAGAAAAGGGTATAGACAAAGAGGCGGTCTTCCGCTAGTCCATTGTGTCCTGTGATCAGCTTCTTGCATGACTGCCGTACGCTTGTTAAAAAGGGTGAACCCATAGTGACACGTTCTTATGAACAAAATCTGGAACCCGGGGGGCCAAGGTGGTTGGAGCGTGGCTGCTAAACGGTCAACAATTTAAAGCGGACAGCTGCTCTCTGGGGAAAAGGTGTGCAGTCTGCCGCTGTTAACCGTGGAGACCCTCTGGGGCAGCTCTGCCCCGTCTAATGGGGTCCTTGGTGAGTTGGAATTGAGTCGACAGCAGTGGGTTGTTAGGGGATTGGGTAGATTATGGAATAAGGAGGAGCCCTGGTGGCCTAATGGTTACACTCTAGGCTCCTAACGGCAACATCAGCAGTTCAAAACCACTAGCCATTCGGCAGGAGGAGGAGGAGGAGGAGGAAGCTCCCTCCTCCCCTGCATGGCTACCGTCCTAGCAGTTCACAGGTGCAGTTCTCCCTGTCCCACAGAATTGACTTGATGGCAGTGTGTGATGGTATACGGAGGGACAATCGACACATAACTTCCTTCCTGGGGTACGGACAACAGGGAAGTGGGTGAAGGGAGACATCTGACAGTGTAAGTTATGACAAAATAATAATAATTTCTAAATTATCAAGGATTCATGAGGGAGTGGGGAGGGAGGGGAGAAAATGTGGAGCTAATACCAAGGGCTTAGTTAGATACTACACTTGATCTTAGCCCAAAGGGCCAGAAGCGATACCTAGGGCTTAATTAGAAAGCAAACGCTTTGAGAATGATGATGGCAACAAACATACATATATGCTTGATATACAATGGATGGATGGATGGATTGTGAGAAGAGTTGTATGAGGCCCCAATAAAATGATTTAAAATAACCCAAACTGTTATGCCCGTGTGATATAAGAAAAGAGGCCTGGTGGCCCAGGGCTTCACAAACATCAAAGTTCAGAGGCTCGAACTTGGCAGTCACTCTGAGGGAGAAAGATAAGCCCATCTGCCTCCATAAAGACTTCAGCCTTGAAATCTCAGCAGGGCCATTTTATTCCATCCTGCAGGTGGCAGTAGTGGGGCTTTGGCCTTTCCTGTCAGAGTTCCCTGTTGTGCAAATGCCTCAAGGGTCCCTCCATCACTGAGGCTCTCTTTTACTTCAATTTCGGGATGTCAGAAGAGTGAAAAACAAAATGCCAAGCACGTAATCATGCAGGTGGACTTGGGCTGAGAGCAAACAGTGGGGTTGTCACTCTGGTCAGGAAGAAGACAGAGCACAACAAGGAGACCCAGGGTGCACAGATGAAAACTGCTGACCACTCACTAAAAGGAACACCCAAGACACCTTGGAAGACAAGCTTAACGGCCATGGCATGCCACCACGAGCAGAGCTGACATGATAGCAACTTACTTGAGAATTCTTGATTGGTTTAGAGGTTCTCAGCACCCATGTAGTTGGTGTGCTGTGGGGGAGGGAGATAAGATTTCCCAATTAAAATCCTAAGGGGCTTCCCCCAGGGTGACTCTTAGCCCTTCTTCACTCACCAGCCCCAATAAGAAGGGAAGTTGCCTCAGCAGAGCCCTCAGACCCCACTGCCAGGCCTACCTCTGAGCTGTCTCTCACTTTGCTCAATGCAGACAGCTGTGATGAAGGTGTGAAAGCTGTGAAAAGGTGGCACCACTCCCCGACTCCCCACAGTGAAAATACAGCCCTGGTTCCTACAGCATCGCCATTCTGGTTTCCCTTTCCCTTCCCATGAGTGTAGGGGAGAGGGTGGCAGCAAGACCCAGCTGCTCATGGGGTAAGAAAGGACCAGGCCAACAGCTGCCAGGCCAACTTCGAGAGCACCCTGCCAGATGGGGGTAGGCCCTCAAGGCACCCTGCTCACTCCTCCACCCACAAAACAGGAAGATCCCCAAGTAACATAAGCAGGAGATGTTTCTGCGGGGTTGAGGTCTCCAACAGAGAGAGTGGATGTCGACTTTCTCTCTGGCTTCCTTCATCAGCCACAGGGCAGACCCTGGCTGAGCTACCAATGGTACCCGGGGACCAATCAAGGGCAGCAACCAGGAGAATGAGCCATGAAACTAACAATCGCAGACGCACACTGAGTTCTTAAAGTACACGCACATGTGCAGGTGTACATGTGTATAGATACACGTGTGCACAGGTACATGTGCCTGTGCACTTGTGTCTGTGTACATATATGCATATGTAAGTATTTGTAGAGTATGCATAGTAGTAAAGTATACACCCATATCTGAATATATGTGTATACCCATATATAAACATGTATGTGTCAAAATACAGGTGGGGGAGTGTCTTTGTGTGCACTGCTGGTACACACAGGTAGATTAAGAACACAGTGGAGGCAGGATGTGTGTGTGTGTGCATGTATGTATCAGAATGCAGGTGTGTGTGTGTCCACTATGTATGTGTCAGAATGCAGGTGTATGTGTATCTGTGTGTCCACTTCTGGAACTCACGGGTAGATTTAGAACACAGTGATTGGAAGTAGCATGTGTGTGTTCATGTGCCTGTATGTGCATGTATTGTCGGAATGCATGCATGTGTGAGTGAGTGTGTGTGTGTGTGTGTGTGTGTGTGTCTACAACTGGGAGGCACAGTGTTTGGAGGTAGACCTCCAGAGTTTCAACATGGACTCAACATGGACTTCCAGCAAGTTCCCGACATCACCTCTGTGTTGCTTTAAACTCTTCCTAAATCATGTGTTAGATACCGTCAAGTCGGCCCCCAATTCATGGTGACCGCACACACCAAAGTAGAGAGCTGCCTGGTCTGGGCCATCTTGGCGATTGGTCAGTCACGTATCGCACTGTTATAGGGTTGTTGAGGAGCAGATAACCAGGCCTTTCTTAATCGTTTAAGAATGTATCTATACACATGTATCTATACACATGTACACCTGCACATGTGCGTGTACTTAAACCTTACTTTGAAAGCTCCACTGAAGTCTGTTTAGTATCATAGCAGCACAAAACCTGTCATAAGAGCCGGGTAGTGGCTACCTATGAGATGCATTGGCTAGTTCTTGAGTGTACCCCTACTGCATGTTGTTGTTGTTGTTGTTGCTAGGTGATGTCAAGTCCATTTCCACACATAGCCTCGCAGGACAACACATCAGCCAGTCCTGCACCAGTCTTCCAATCGCGATGTTTGTGCCTACTGTGTAGCCACTGTGCGAATCCAGGCACGATGCCCTTCTCCAAGAACCGGTTTCTCTTAATAACCTGTCAAAAGTAGGTGAAAGAAAGTCTTGATGCCTCTGCTTCCGAGGTACATTCTGGCTGTATTCCTTTCAAGACAGATGTGTCTGTTCTTCTGGCAGTCCTTTAAATAATTTTTGCCAGTGCCATAATTCAAAAATATCAATTATTCCTTGGATTTCCTTATTCATTGTTCAACTTTCATGCACGTATGAAGTACTTGAAAATACAATGGCTTGGATCAGATGAATCTTAGTCCTCCAAGTGAAATCCTCACTCTTTGACATTCTAAAAGGATCTTGTGCAGCAGCTCTGCCCAGTGCGATGCATCATGTGGTCTCGTGACTGCTGCTTTCATGATCATTGATTGTGGAGCCACGCTGAATGAAACCCCTGGTAATCTTCATCGTTCTGTCATTTATCATTATGCTGTGAGGATTTTGTATTGCCTTGCAATCCACAGCAGAGGATGCACTCCTTGGTCTTCACCAGCAGTGCTTCCTGTCCTCCTCATTTTGGCAAGCAAGAGAGTGTGGTCTGCACGTCCAAGGCTGTTTAAAGACCCTCTCCCAGGCTGAGCCCCGGTGGCGTAGTGGTTGTGCGCGGGACTGCGACCCACTGGGATGGAGGTTCAATTTCAGCTCCACAGGGGCAAAGGATGGGCCTCCTACTCCCACCACCAGGGCAGTGATGCCCTAAACCCCCACCCTCCTTAAAAAAAAAAAGACCCTCTCCCAATCTGGCATTGGGAGATGCCTCTGCATAGTCCCACTTCTCTGGTGATTTGCTCAGCGTCTGAACTGAACAGGTATAGTGACAAGACACAACTCTGATGCATGCTCTTCTGACTTTACACCAGCCAGCCTTCCCTTGTTCTGTTTAAACAACTGGCCTCGGTCTATGTACAGGTTCCACATGAGCCCACAGTAGTGTTCCAGATTCCCATTCTTCTCAAGGCTCTTATTCATGGTTCGCTATGACCCACACAGTCTAATGTCTTTGCATCGTCAGTAAAACAAAAGTAAGCATCTGTGTTAGGCTGAGTTGACTACACAAACAAATCCAGTGGCACTCTTTAAGAAAGAGCTCTCTATCAAGAAGTGATTATATCTTAAGAAAGCAGCCCAACTTAGTCCAATTCAAGTTCTTAAGTTCAATACTGCTCCCCAAATCCCTCTTCAGACTTATGTAGCCACATTCAATGCTGCAGAATGAAGGATGCTCACAGGTCCGTGGGTTCAGAGTCCTGTGGATTCAAAGCCAATGGAAACACGGTAGGGCTCCGGCGGCTCTCAAAGTCAGTCCCCCAGTTCTTCAGGCAGGAAGGGGAAGGGGGAAGAGAGCCAGTAATTCCCAGAGGCCTCCTTAAAGAAAGGCCACATCCCTAAGGAGAAGCATCAGACTGTGACCTGATGGACAGGCTGGATTCCACCCCTACACTTTCATACACTTTCAAGCTGACATAAAATCATCTAACATCTTTCGGATGGTCTCTGCTTTCAGCCAAGATCCAGCAGATGTTAGCAATGAGATCTTTCATTCCAAGACCTTTTTGAATCTGGCTTGAACTTTTGGCAGCTGCCTGTTGATCTGCTGCAATCATTGAATGATCTTTAGCATAACTTTACTTATATGTGTTATTAATTGTACTGTTCTCTGTGTATTCTGTTGGGTCACTTTTCTTGGGATTGGGTGCAAATCTTCCAGTCAGTTGGCCAGAGAGTTGTGTTTCAAATATCTCAGTATACTGTGGCAGTCATGTACTCATGTGTTACTTTCATGATTGGGAGTCTAGGGATGGAGTCTAGCTTGTCAATCTGGAGATAGCCAATGAGACTTCTGTGTGGGCATGGCTTTCTCCTGAAAATTCTGGGAAGTCTCGAGTTATTTCCCAATTGGAGAAGAGAGACTTGACTCAATCTCTGGGAGACAAACTACTGAAGAGATGACAGCATGCTGATTGATCCTGAATCCTGGAGACTGGAGGAGAAGTCACATAGGCTTGCCCTGATAGAACCAGACTTTTGGGGCCAGAGAAGCCAGAGAGAGACCCCTTCCAGTCCTGAGATGCTTCTACCACCAAAGGATAATGCTGATAGACCCTGAGACCTGGAAATGAAGAGCCATGGGGAGACCTCCGCCAGCGCGGGGATGTTTCTACCCCAGCTGGATACACAAGACTTTGCACCCATTGGCCTGTGATTTTCCTGGCATCATTGCATATATTTTGTAAGTTGGAAGGAGACTTTATAGACTGGTATCAGATATATGGGGTAATATCGGACTTATGACCTTGGAGTTGACTAGGTCGGAATGTTTTCTCAATGTTCCATTCCTCTTGTATATAAAGTTTTCCCTTATATCGATATGCATGTCTATGAATTTATTTCTCCAGTTTACCCAGACTAACACACATAGGCAAATGAATGCTTCAGTGCTTCTTCAGCTTGTTGGAACATTTCATTTGTCTATTCCTGGAGCCTTGTTTTTTGCTAATACCTTCAGTGTAACTTGGACTTCTTCCTTCTGTAACTTTGGTTCTTGATCATATGTGACCTCTTGAAGTGATTGACTGTGTACCAGTCCTTTTTTTTTAAACCAATTTTTCTTGATAGAGTGATTCTGTGTGTTCTTTCCATCTTCTTTTGATACTCCCTGTATTGTTCAATATTTTGTCCACATGGACACTTCCAAGAAGACACTGAAGTCTGGCCAGGTGAAGAGTTAGGTTAAAGGTGTGTCCAGTTGAACCTAGATCCAGAAGTGAGCTCATGGGTGTGTATGCATTACAAGCTCAGAAGGGCAAAACTCTGCTGTTGCTGTCTTAAATTCTTAATAAGTTTGGAGCAAAGGGAGTGGCTATCTTTTCATTTTGCATGAACCCCCATAAATTTTATCGGTCTTGCCCAAATCTGCCTTACTGCAAGTTGTCACTCTTAACGACTCCCATTGGTACAGTCTGGTTCCGAGTCATGTTTTAATTCATCAGTATGTTGTTAGTAGGAAGCCCAGGTAGTGTGCTATTGAGTAGGCATTGGAGGTAGCCTACAGGTTGGCTTTTCAAACCACCCAGGTCTGTGGGAGGCAGTCTGTTCCTGAAAAGGCTGATAGTCTTGAAAATCAGGTTGATATGAGTTGGACTGACTCAGTGGGTAGGGCGTTTAATAAAACGACAATAAAACTTCCATTCAATTGACTCCAACTCAAAGTGACTCCATGAGGTCAGAGTAGAACTGTACTCCATGGAGTTGTCAATGGCCAGTTTGGGGGAAGTGGATCATCAGGCCCGCCTTCTGAGGTACATTGGCAAGCAGGGACTTCAGAATGTTCGCTAGTTCCCCTGCCCTCAAGTCAAGGCTGACTTATAGTGGTCCTACCGGACAGAGTAGATCTACATCATAGGGTTTCAGTGCTTGAGCGGATACAGAAGCCGCCTGCACTTCTTCCTCCCATGGAGAGGCTTGTGGTTCAAACTGTCAACCTTTGGTTAGCAGCCCTGCACTTCATCCATTGCGTCCCCAGGGTTAAAAGTGGGGGGCGTTGGTAAGACTCACTACAAGATGGAATTGCTAATTCTGTTTGTTGGAGCCCTGGTGACATTGCAGGCTATGAGTTGGGTCAGCTGTTCAAAACCAGCATGTACTCCATGGGAAAAGAGGAGGCTTTCTACTCTTTTTGTTTGTTTGTTTTGTTTTGTTTTATTTATTTATTTATTTATTTATTTTAGGCATCACTGCCCTCAGGTGGTGGGAGTAGGAGGCCCAGCCTTTGCTCCTGGGAGCTGGAATTGAACCTCCAACCCAGTGGGCCGCAGTCCCACACACAACCACTACACCACCGGGGTTCAGCCTGTTTGTTTTGTTTTGGGCATCACTGCCCTCTGATGGGAGTAGGAAGCCCAGCCTTGCTCCTGGAGAGCTGGATTTGAACTGCCAACCCAGTGGGCTGCAGTCCCGCACACAACCACTATGCCACCGGGGCTCAGTGCAAGGCTTTCTACTCTTAGAAAGATTTGGTAGTCTTGGAGCTTCCCAGGAGCAGCCCTGTCCATGGTATAGGGTTCTTATGTGTTGGAACTGATTTGATGGCAGTGAGTTGGTTGTTTGGGTCTATGATTTGTTTGTGTATTTTTGCCTGCCAATTGCACCCTTTGGGAGGCAGACAGATGGTGGGGGCTGGACTCTGGCTCCCTCCTTGTTGTGTCTCTGGGCATATATATATAGGTATACATACATACGTATACACACACACACACATATATATAATGCTCACATGATGCTTCTGAAATGAAACAAATGAACTGGGCGATGCTGTATGTATGTCTCGAGAATCAAATCTGTTTAAACGATGCCCTCCGTGGTGGTACTGTGGAGCTGACCACTGCAAGGTGGGCAGTTCAAACGCACCAGCTACTGTTCAAAAGAAAGATGAGGCTGTCTGCTCCAATAAAGATTTCCGTTTTCAAAACCCCTATGTTGGATCAGTATAACCCACCATTGGCTTGATGATTGTGGGTTTTTCGGGGTCACTGGCTGTGAACAGGGCAGTGTCAGGCAGGGGGGCCCCAATTGACTTCTCAGATGTCTTTGAAGATGCAGATTTGGTTCTTCTTTCCCTGGCCCAGACCAAAGGCTCTCATCATGCCACCACTTGGTAGCAGATGACTGTGTAACGGGTTCCATCAGAGAACATGGAGACAGTGCAGGTATTTAAAGGCATCCAGATCAGTGTTTATGGGGTCCTGTGCATGAACACACACACATGACCATCAAATGAGAGCTTGGGGTTTTTTAACTTGGTGGGTTAAGTGTCAGCCAGGGGTTGGGGAGTTGGGGCCCACTTTCCTGAGCTATTCTACGAGGCATTTGGATTAAAGATCCCTTTCCCTCTGGAATTAGAGTTTGTATATACTCTCATCACTTTAGACTCAATGTTGCTGAGGAGCTAGGAATAAGTTTCAAAGCCTTGGAGATGTTTATAACAATAGTAAACTCTTGGGCTGAGCCCCGGTGGTGTAGTGGTTGTGAGCGGAACTGTGGCCCACTGGGACGGAGGTTCAATTCCAGCAGTGGGGCTGGGCCTCCTACTCCCACCACCGGAGAGCAGTGATGCCCAAAAACAAAACAAAACAAAAAAAACAATAGTAAACTCTTAGACAGCTCTTCACAACTTCAGACACCAGCCCGATGCAGAGGAGGCAACGGTTCTCGTTTGCTCAATGACCCCCATTGTGACCCGGTGCCGCAACAATTATTTGTCCAAGGAGCTCTGGTGGCTAAGTGGGCTAGGAGTCGGGCTGCTAACCACGTGGTCACAGCAGCCCCATGCGACACAGCAGAACCACTCCAAGGGGCTTTTCAGGCTGCCATCTTCACAGGGCCAGATCACCAGGTCTTTTCTTCCGTGGAGCTGCCACCTTTCAGTTAGCAGTGGAGCGCTTAACCATGGAGTCACTCGAAGAAGCAAACTGATTGCTATCCTGTTGAGTCTGACTCATAGTGACCCGATCTGGGGGAGGAGAACGACCCCTGTGGGTTTCTGAGGCTGTAAAGAGTTTATGGGAGTAGAGAGTCTCACTTTCCTCCCGGAGATGTCCTGGTGGTTTTACACGTCTGACCTTGTCTGTGGTTAGCAACTGCACATGTAAGCACGCCGCCGCCAGACTCCTAGATGGAGTTACTGGGACTCTTAAGTAGCGTTGTATGTTGAGAGTTTTGTGTGTGCCAGGCACTTTGCATGTTTATGAACTCTTTGATGTTTCTGTTTCTCCCTTTTGGTAGGTTTACGGAGAAGATCCGTTTTCCACTCAGCATTCCATGCACCTTCTGTCTTGTTATCGAGTGCAGTACCTACAGTGTAACAGCCGTTAGCCCCTTTCCTCCCTTTAGTTGCACTATCCACTCTTGCTCATTTCCCAACCCTCTGAACTTCCTTCTTGGGCACAGCGTGCCCTCTGGATCACAGCGACTGCTGATTCCTGGGCGGGCCATCTCCTGAGTGCGACTGTTTCCTTCAGAGACCTAACAATGATTGTCCGAGGAGCTCGGGTGGCTATGCGGGCTGTGAGTCGGGCTGCCGATCTCACGGACAGTGCGTTGAACACCAGCAGTTCTGCTCCAGTCAGCGCTGACGGTCTCAGAAGGCCGCAGGGGCGGTCCTGCTTTGTCTGATGTGTTGTGAGTTGGAATCTACTGGACGGCAGTACGTAAACAAGTAAACGTTTGGCTGAAAATGGAGCAAACCGCGTGACGTCAGTCCCAGACCCAAAGGGTGGCCATAAACCCTCCTCTTGGGGATTGCGTCATTTCTGTTCAACCAATAAGCCTGCTCTTTTTGGGGTCTCTGGTGGCATAGTCGTTGCAGGTTGGGCTGTAAACCACAAGGTTGACAGTTCAAAGCCACTAGCTGCTCCGCAGGAGATAGAGGGGGCTTTGTGTTTCTGTGAGCAGTTACTGTCTCAGAAACTCTTCAAGGCAGTTCGACCCTGTCTGATTGGCTGCTGTGAGTTGGCCTTGACGTAACCGCAGGGAGCTGTTGTTGTTTTTCTGTTGGAATGATTCTGAGTTTTATTCCACCTTTTTCTCCTACTCCATCCGGGACCTACTGATGTGGTCCCTTTCAGAGCAGTGGCTAGCGATAGTAGGGCGCCATATCTAGTTCTTCTGGTCTCAGGGCCAGGGACTGTATGAAGAGGTGGTTGCCAAGCAACTCTGTTACACCGGGTTTGCTAGAGAAGTGAAGCCGGTGATGCGCTTATGTGTTTGTATATAGAAAGACATTTATATCGAGGAATGGCTTATACAGTTGTAGGCCCTGGGCGGTTAAAGTCAGGCTTCTCCAGACTCCTGTAACTGGAAGCTGACGCGTCGGCATCAGGATGATGAGGCCTGGGGGGCCACAGGCTGGTTTCAGAGGACAATGAAGCCAACGTCAGCAGTCTGCTCACCGCCCCTGGGACCAGCAGGCGGCACAAGAGGAGATCCACCAGACGCAGGACCCAGCTCCAGCAGAAAGCGAAGGCGAAAAGGTCTGGGCTCTGCTCCAGGTCTCGCTGTCTTATGCCAAAAGTCAGTCTTCAAGGAGGTGCCATCAAGCTGTGACCTGATTGATAAGTTAGACTCCATCCCAACCTTCACCCAGGAGTGTCTGGTTGACATAAACTCAAACCATCAGCAGAACCATGGATGGTAAATACTGCTATTATTCCCAGCTGACTGATGAGAAAGCAGAGGATTAGAGAGGAACTGACTTGCCTCAGACCCTCCATTCAGATGTCACAAGTCAGGATGCGAGCTTGGGTCTTCTAGTCTAGGAATCTGCAAACTTCTTCAGTGAAAGGACAGGTCATAACTATTTTAGAGTCCGTGCCATGACCAGTCAGCTCTGCTCTGAAAGTGGGAAGATAGGCATAGCTTGAACACAGAGGAGAGCTGGCCATTGTGTTCTGATACAAGTTTATTCCCACAAACTGGAAGTCAGGCTGAATCTGACCCATAGGCCACAGTTGGCCCACTCCTCTTCCATACCCCAAACCCTTCCTTCCAGTTAGTAACTTGGCCCTTGCAACACTGGGGATCATGAAGGAATTGTATCAGAGTCTAGAGTGGGTCAGTAAGATGGAAATGAACAGTCCAGGAGAGCAGCAGGAGAGACTATAACATCAGTAGGGCTCAGGGCAAATCAGAGCACAGAGCCTTTTGATCAAAGCTTATGAAGATGTTCTAAGTCATATTAGGGAAAGTCAAACCAAGTCTGGAGGCCTGAATGCAAGTCTACGAGCACAAATCTGCCCTGAAGCTGGCAGAAGGGCGCCCACACAGAACCAGTTCCCTCGATGCAGGAACATACACCTGTGGGTGACTGGGAGTGACATGAACTCCTCATTCCCTAATCCTGGGACAGTTCTAAAGAATTTCTGGTCTCCTACCACACAGGCAAAGGGCTTATGGTAATTTCAGTTGAATTTCTAAAAGTAAGATGACCGCGGTTGACTGGTGGGCTTCAAGAAGGAACTGCCTGTCTTCAGCCTTCCTGGTTGTCTGGTCTGGACACCTGACTCCATCCTGCACTTTGAGAGTGTGCTGAAGTTGTAGCCAAGGACAGGACTGCAGACCGAAGAGCCTCAGGTTAGTGACTCACGTTGAGTAACAGTGGGTACTGGAACTGATTGTGGTGATCCATAATGCCTGTTACATATGACTTAACTATGGAGATGTATGCCATATGAATTGTATTGCAAGAAAGTTATTGCAGGATGCAAAGTGACAGTGGAACCAGAAATGCCCAAGAGCCAGGGAGCAAGGTCACTATTGCCAACTTACCCTGGGACCCAACCCCTCCCAGAGAACTATTATCCTTCCCAACCAACCAAGTGAACCCAACTCTGGGTTCGTGTCACCACACAAGAACCTTAATCTGTTTTGCCCAGAGTGTCAGGGTCTCCCCTGTGTGTTGAGATGACATGCAAGGGCGCACGCACACTGAGCTTCGTGATGGAGGGACAAACACTCCAGCTGGGATGGGGAGGGGACTGGGTGGAGAATGGAACTAACAAAGAGGATACAGGTAAGAGATCCCCCCATGGTATCCCCTTCCACTTACTCACTTGTCCATCCATCCATTCAGTTATTTGAGTCCCAACTGGACATTGTTGTTGGGTGCCATGGAATGGAATCCAACTGGCGGCCACCCTGGAGGATGGCGCTGAGCTGTCCCACCGGGTTTCGAAGCTGCTGTCTTCACAGGAGGAGACCACCAGGTCTTTTCTCCCAGTGAGGGACTTTCAACTGCCACCATTTCAGTGAGCAGCTCAGTATGTAACCTTTGTCCAGCATTTGCCACAACGAAAGAGGCATGAGCAATACAGTGGTCCAAAGACAGGTGTGATTCCGTCTTTATGAAGCTTTCTTCATGAGCAGCAATAAGAGAAAGGGTGAACAACACTTGCACGGCTACTAAATCCTGTAATAAGCCACAACAGGTCTGAGTAAATCAATGAAAACAGAAGCCCAGCGATCACTTAGGAGGAGCCATTGGGTTTTTCCTCTGGCCACCTGTTCCCCTCTACTGTAAGACCTGGCCTCCTGGCCACCAGAAGACATCTGTGGCCCATGTGGCTCCCTCATACTACTCAGTTAGATGAATAGCCCATGCATGGACACGTGACCCCAAACAGTTCATCATAGTGGTCCTGGACTGTAGTTATTGGTCCAAGTAAATGCACATGATCCAACCTGGGCAATGCAGAACTGTCCTGACTGGAGGAGGTAGGGACAGTGCCTCTTGCTCCCTCACTGACTTCTGGAAGGAGATGGACTGAGTGTCCCCCGAGAGTCGAGAGGGCAGAGAAGAGGAAGGGTAGGAAGGGGAAACGATATGTGGGGGAGAAGCGTGGCTCTGGGCCTGGCAGGCCTCTTTGCCTTGCCATCTTAGCCATCTTGGGAAAGTCAGCCTCAGTTGACCTTGGTGAAATCAACGGAGGGCTCTGTCCTGCACATGGGTATGGTTTCCCGCTTAGTGGGCTGGAACTGGAAGGGGAGCCCCCAGGGAAGCCCCAGCATGCTCTATGAGATCCAATGCGACCTCTCTTATGTTAAACCACAGCAGATAACAAGTGCTCAGGTTTCCAGCCCCATGGGACTTTTGTGGCCTGATCACTGCCCCCTTCTCCCCTCTGTCCTCCACCCGGCCCAAGCAGTCGGTTTTCCCTGACCTCTGCTCGAATACCTGCAAATGTCCATGTAATGCTTTGTTCCAGCTCCCAGAACACAGGGACGTCAGGAATGGGAGTCGAGACTTCACGCATCTTAGTACCTCTGCTCCAGGCACCTAGCAGGCAGGAAGTAGGCACAGGTGGGAGGCAGGGAGGGAAACAGGAGGAAAGGGTGACTAATTGCTGCTTCTTATTCCCATTCAACTGAATTAGCTTGCTGGAGCTGCTCACACAGACAAGGATGGGGCTCAGAGGTGGGAAGCAGACCCCAAATGAGGTAAGTGAGCTTTCTAGGTGGATTCGGGGGGGGGGGGGGGAGGCAGGCATAGGCACCCAGGTCACCGCTATAATATCTAGGGGCTAATTCAGGGAGTTCCTGGAGAGTGCAAATGTTAAGAGTTTCATCTGCTAACAGAAAGGCTGGAAGTTCTGGCCCACCCAGAGGAGCCTCGGAAGAAAAGTCTGGCAATCTAGTTCTAAAATAAAAAGTCAACTACTGAAAACTCTGTTATATAAAACTAATGTTAGGTAAAACTCTGTGAATCTGCCTGAGATTCACAAAAAAATAATTTTCTTTTAAAAACCCTATGGATTGGGCTGAGCCCCGGTGGCATAGTGCTTGTGCGCGGGACTGCGGCCCACTGGAATGGAGGTTCGATTCCAGCTCCACGGAGCAAAGGCTGGGCCTTCTACTGCCACCACCTGAGGGCAGTGATGCCCCCCAAACAAACCAAAAAACCGCCCAATGGATTGTTTATAACCCATGGTTTACAGATCTATTCTGACACATAGAGTTGTCAAGAGTCCACTGGCTTCTGGTTTGTGGACCTGCCTGGAGCACTTTTTTATTGGAGCCTTATAAACAAATCAAAGGCAGCGTTTACAGAGGGGGAACCCAGACCATGCCAAGAGCACATTGTGTTTATCTCTGAATTTATTTCTGTAGCGTAGCCAGAAGTGAAATATGGGCCAATCATATTCACCTTTTCATTTATACAAACAAATATCTCTCCAGACTGACACCTGTGCTGCCAGATTTCTAGCAACATTCAATTCAGCTGTGAGATTGTAGCCACTTGCCAGAAGACAGGATGGAAAAGCTACCTCGAGGCTACTGTTAGACTCTTCAGACCTGGGCTACTGAGAGGGGTTCTTTCTTGTTTTGTACATAAACCTGCCAGTCATCTCGGTGAATGACACGTGGAAGGTGCTAAGACCAGAAAGCACTCAGGTCTTTATAAAGGAGGCAGGCTCATCTTGGAAGCCCACCTCTTTGGTAGGAGAGAAGATGCAGAGATGTTTGCAGTGGAGGGGCTGATAGAAGGGGAAAGGATTGAAGCCAAGGTGAGTTGCTTTCCAAAGACTGTGCTACCATGAAACCAAAGAGCTTGAAATTGTTCCAGGAAAGGCTTAGAGGCAACATGTTACTTTGCATGGTTGCTGACTTTACTGCACTGTGGTTGGCTCTGTAATGAAAGGCAGCTTCGGTAACTGATCACCTACTGCTGCCACTGAACTTTGACATTAAAGGAGTGTTTTCTGGGGCTTCTCTGGTGCAACTCAGAATGCAGAGTGGATTATGCCTGGGGGGGGGGGGGCGCTGCAACAGCAAAGTTGGCAATGCCAAACCACCAGGCACTCCTCGGAAGCTAGATGAGGCTTTCTACTCCCAGAAAGAGTTAGAGGGGGAGAAAGAAGAGGCTTTCTACTCCTGTAAAGAGTTTTATAGTCTCCTTTTCAGAAATGCTTGAAGAACGCAATCAGATACCCATCCAAGTCAAACTTTGCACATATTTATTTTCAGAAAAGAAACATGCCAGTAGTTTATCATGAAAGCGAACTATTTCTTCATGGTAACTATTTTAAACAGAGCCTTACAGTCTCAGAATCCTTTAGACAGCTCTACCCTGTCCTGTTGTCAGTGTGTCCTATGGAGAAAGGTCACAGTCACACCCCCAGGAACCAACGCTCACATGGGCCATGGGCAAGGCCTTCCCATCCACAAACTGTTCCCTCACCCAACAGCCCTTCAAACCCCACTTTCAAAACAGGAAGAACTAGGTTCCCTTTCGCATGAAGCTCATTTCTAGTGAGGGAGACAGAAACCCATACGCGCACCCATGAGCATGTGTGTGTGCACGTATGACCTAATTTGGAAAGTAACAAAACCAAATGTCTCACACTGATTCTCACACTGATTCCAGTGTCCTTCAGATGCTTCAATCTCAGGTCAGATTCTATAAGATCTATAGTGCCCATGGTAAGAGGACAGATGGAATCCATATGTTGTATGCCCATACCTCGGAGTTCCACAGATGGGCCCCTTCTTCCTGCCCCTTTGGTCCTCCCGCCCTTCGATGGACCTGCACACCTGTCTGAGCACCACAGCTTCTCATAACCTTTGTAGATATAATTAATTAGGATGAAGTCATACTGGGTTAGGAGGAGCCCTGCCTTCAATGGCTAGTATTTTAATAAGAAAAGAACACAAAGAGAAGACTAGCAGAGACTGGAGTGATCTGGTAGCAGATATGAACACCACAGATCGCAGCCAGCATCAGCAAGGAGGTCTCCTTTTCTAGAGCCCGCAGAAGGAGTGGGCCTGTCTTCGCTGCCTAGTGCTGCTGTAGGAGAAAGATGGCAGATGGCAGATGGCTTAAGTTACAGGACTGCATTTCCTCACAGTTCAGAAAAAAGTGAAAATCCAAATCACAGTTTGAGTTGAATGACACCCTTCCCTGCCAGTTCTTTGCCAGCCTTACCTTGTGTACGTTCACACATGGAGTCTGGCGCCTGTGGAGTGTGTACTCTGGTCTCTTCATAGCTCAGAACTGATTAGCGTTAGGATTCACTCTATAATGATGTGCCCAGTTAGCAAAACAAAAGAATCAGCTATTGACAAACTGGGTCGTATTTACAGGTAGAAGAGTTAGGATATCAATACATATTGGGGCTGGGTGGAGTGGGAGAGCGCAGTTCAGTCCATAGCAATGGCTCTGTTGACCCCTTAGTTTCAGACTTCTGGACTCTAAAACCTAGAGTAATTAATATCTGTCAAGTCGCTTCTACAGTGACCTTAGAGGGCAAACAGGAACTGCCTCTGTGGACTTCCCAGACTTGTAAAAGCCTCTTCTTTCATATATACATTTTAAAATGTATTCATTTCATTGTTTGAGCATGTACACAGCAATGCATACACTTAAACAGATTCTACAAGCTCGACCAGAGTGCTCCTGAGACACGCACACGGACAGACTCCGCTTATATACTTTGGAGGTATTGCCAGGAGAGGCCCGACTTTGCAGAAGGACATCACGCTTGGTAAAGAAGTGGGGCAGTGGAACACAGGCAGACCTTCTGGCTGCATCGGTGCAGCTGAAACTGAAGAACAAGGATGAGGTCGCCCCAGGGTGGGCCGATGCTTTCTGTCATCCACAGGCTTGCTGTGGGTCGGAACCACCTGGGTGGCTCCTGAGAGCAACAAAACAAGTGGACTGCGGAGAGAACGTGTCTGCAGCCACCCGCTGCCCTCAGAGACCTGTGGGACATGTTTTGTGTGGAATAAATGCATGCCTGTAGGAACAGAAACCCCAGGAACAATATGTTGGACTGTCAAATCTTTTTCGGTGGGATTTTTATCATTTCTTTAGGTAAGTCCTCCAAGGCCCTGGCTAGACTTATTCCTAGGTAGTTCACTCTCTTAGATGCTTTTGTAAATAAAACCATCTTCCCAGTTTCCCTTTCACATTTCTCATTGATGGTATATTAAAAATTCAACTAATGGCCGGGCGTGGTGGCGCACACCTGTAGTCCAGCTGCTCGGGAGGCTGAGGCTGGAGGATCGCGTGAGTCCAGGAGTTCTGGGCTGCAGTGCGCTATGCCTATTGGGGGTCTACACTAAGTCCAGCATCAATATGGTGACCTCCCAGGAGCGGGGGACCACCAGGTTGCCTAAGGAGGGGTGTACCTGCCCAGGTTGGAAGAAAGCTCAACTGATTGGGAATGGAGGGCTAATAACAAGGAGCACAAGAATGAAGATGTTTCAGTATTGTGGTGATGATTGTACAGTTCTTATGAATATGATGAAGCATGTCACTGACAAGTACCAACACCTCCCACCCTTTCCAATACACCAGGTCACCCCAGAGCCAAAATGCTTTCAATGCCAGGAAAATAGTCACCACCACTGCCAGCCACCCAAGGACCGGGTCCCTGAGTTAGGTCTTGGAAGAAGGTAGGTTGGTGGTTCCTGAAGGGTAAACTGGAGGGCCACTCACACAGAGCTGTACTCTTGCCCAGCCACACTGAGAAGTGGGTGTCAGCAAACTCCCTTGGGCTTCAGCTTATGTGTGGGCTACTGGTTAACTCTCCAGTGGAAAGTTTGGTGGTGCCTTTCATAATTCTTCGTGTTTGGTGACGTTTCACCAAAGCTGTGAGTGCGTGTGTGAAAGAGACCTTGTTTTTGATATGTTCTCCCCCACACGAAGCCTGTAGCACAATTACCTGGTCTTCTCTCTTCCCAGAGAAATACAGGTGATGAAAACTAAACTGAACATGACGTCAAAGTTCTCATTGGAAACTTAACAGCAAAGAACTGATGTTTGTCCCCAAGTCCCTGAAACACAATTACTTTTTGTTATCAATTAAGACCTATCCTTGCTGTGATTCTGACTTGCAGCAAGCCTGTAGGGCAGAGTCGAACTACCTCTTAGGGTTCCAGAGGCTGTTAATATTCACAGGATCTGACTGCTTTCTCCTGTGGAGGGGCAGGTGACTTTGAACCACCAACCTTACCGTTAACAGCCCAGTGCTAAGTCTGCTGTGCTAATAGGGTCTACATGTTGATAAGTGACCCCAGTTAAGTGCTTGGTTGTTAACCAGGTTATTGGTTTGGTTCACCCAGCAACTCTCTGGGAGAAAGCCCTGGTGTTCTGCTTCAGGGAAGCCTAGGTAAGTCTAAGAATGGCCAAGAGTCATTGATGGCACCAACTTGATGGCACCCAGTGACAACACATTTGAACATCAAAAGCAATTTGCTTTCTATCCGTCCAATACTTACTCAGTTCCCATTATAGTTACTGTTACAATTATTAGTCATAACAGGGCTGAGCCTCGGTGGTGTAGTGGTTGTGTGTGGGACTGCGGCCCAGAGAGTAGGTGGTTCAAATCCAGCAGCAGCTCTCCAGGAGCAAGGGTGGCCTCCTACTCCCACCAGAGGGCAGTGATGCCCACAAAAAACAAACAAACAAACAAACAAAATTATTAGTCATAACAGACATCACAACAGTGGTTGGTATTCACTGGACATTTTGTAAGAGGCAGGCCATGTGCCAAGAACTGTACATGCACCAATGGTTTAATTTTCACAGACAACTATATGAAGTAGATACTAATAGACCCACTTCATAGAGGAGGAAATAAGGCACAGAGAGCTTAAGTGACTGACTCAAGAGTTCAGGTCTATTGTGATGATTAAATATGGTCAAGGGTTCCCTGCTACGCCACCCTAGCAATGGAATCTCTTTCCCATTCCTTGAATGTGGGCTAGCCCTGTGGTTCATTTCCACGAGTGGGCAGATCGTTGGCTTCGGAAACACATCAAGCTCATTTCTGTGTTGGGGCCTTTGCAGTTGCTGTTCCTTATGCCTGGAATATTCTCCCAGATCTTTACCTGGACGATTTTTTTTCTCTCAGCATTTCAGCTCAAATGCTGAAATGCCAACTGGTGCGTTATTTGTTCATGTATAGGTTTTTTTTCCTTCCTAACCAAAATGTAAGCTCCATAAGACAAGAGACACTGCTCTTAATCACCACCAGACTTATATTGACGACACTGTACCCGCTGCATAGTTGCTGTTAATTGCTGGTCTTGTCAGTCTAACTATGTATAACCCAGGCATATCAAAAACTCCCTGCCATCAAGTCAATTCCAACTTATACTGGTCCTAGAGAACAGAGTATACCTGCCTCTGTGGAGGTCTAAGCTAAGGCAGCAGCACTGCAGAATAAAAGCCTGGCAATCTACTTCTGTAAAGATGGCAGCCAAGAAAACACCGGGAAGCAGTTCTATTTTGTAACATGTGAGTCACGGGGAGTATGAATTAACCTGATATCGATGCGATAGGTTTTCGTTTGGAGTATTTCATTGTCCCCTTAATTGGAATTATCCTGTTGATACCAATCATGCCAGTCTATTTACTCAGGTTCCCACTAAGAGAGGATTGGTTGATTTCAACCTTTTGCTTTTATTTTATTTTATTTTTTATTTATTTTTATTTTTTAGGCATCACTGCCCTCAGGTGGTGGGAGTAGGAGGCCCAGCCTTTGCTCCTGGGAGCCGGAATTGAACCTCCATCCCAGTGGGCCGCAGTCCCGCGCACAACCACTATGCTACCGGGGCTCAGCCTACTTTTATGGGAATAGAAGGCCTCATCTTTCTCCTATCTAGTGTCTGGTGCTTTTGCACTGCAACCTTGAGCTTAGCAGCTGTAACAGTTAGGGTTTTTTGCCAACATGGCTCCCATAGGGACATATGGGAGTTTAGGCTGTCAATCAGGTTGCAGCATGATGAAAGAATGAGGAAGATAAATCACTATTTGAGTTTGACTTCTTCCTCGTTCTCCCTGGTAATTGGACCAGCCTAGTGCTGCCCGCATTAGCTACTCTGCCTCAACTGTGTGTTGTGTAATCTGTGGGGTGTGCCGACCTGTGGTTCATGGTGGATTGTGTCACTGTGCCATGCACTCTTACGTCTTGAGGCTCCATCCCGACCTGCTTCACTGTGCGGTTGCTGCTGTGTTTCAGGTCTCTGCTATGCCTCAACATTTGGTCTTTCTGCTGTTGCCACCCCACCTTGCTGTGGCTGTTGCCTGTGAGCTGACTCTGCCCGTCTTGCTGATAGGCAGACTACACACCAGCGACTTCACTGTCTGCTTTCTTGACCTTGGACCAGCAGCAGCCAGCATGAGTAGGAAGGACCGTCAGTATATTAACTGTCCTACAAAGTGATTGGACTGAGCCTTCTGTACTGTTCTGTGGATCAATTGGCTGTTGTGTTTCTTCTTATATAAACCTATCCATATCCATATATATATATGTATGTATGTATATATTCACAAATGTTCTGGTTTTGTTTCTCTAGAGAACCCTGCCTAACACAGAAGCACAATGCATAACCACTATGTCAACAGGGCTCCTCCCGTGCATATAAGGGGACTTGAAAAATTCGGTGGGCAAATGAAAAGGTAATGAAAACTTTGCGCTGACTTTTTGAAGGGCCAGGTTAGTATGCCACATAGAGGTGAGAAATAAAGCAGAACCTGCTGTTACTGACTTCACCTCCTAGAGACGCCCTAGGAACAATTAGAACTGACCCATCGGGTTTTCACTGATCTCCTTAAGGAGCAGATGGCCAGATCTTTTCTACCATAGAACTAACTGGTGGATTAGACATACTAACCTTTCAGTTAGCGATGGAGTGCTTACCCCCTGCGCCCCCAGTACTCCTGCTGTAGAAGCTTGCTGCATTCATCACATCAACAGCTGTCTAATTTGGTGAACTGTCGATGTGCCCATGTACTGACCCCACCACCAACACCACTACCGCCACTATCACTATTTCCATCACCATGTCAACCGCCCTTATCACCCCCTTCACCGTCATCATCATCACCAACAGCAGCAGCACCATCGATACCACCACACCGGTCACCACCACCACCACCACTGCCCTCATTACCAATAATTACGGCAACTCCTCTTGTTACATCACTATGCAGATTAGGTGCTGTGCACAGTGGATCTCATTCAATCCTCTCAATGTTGGCATGGTTACTTCCACCCTTTTATAAAGGGAGTAACTTGCCCAGCATCATATAACTGTTAGAGCAATAATCAAGCAGTGTGATACTCATGCCCAAAACACTGCTTTATAAAACAATGAAAATATATATTCTTATGTCCCCCTATTTACACACAATACGTTTCTTTGAACTTTTCTTTCCCCATCCAATGAAGCTTAGAGATTGCTCCTTACTATTTTTCTTTTTTTTTTTGGGGGGGGGGACACCACTGCCCTCAGGTGGTGGGAGTAGGAGGCCCAGCCTTTGCTCCGTGGAGCTGGAATCGAACCTCCATCCCAGTGGGCCGCAGTCCCGCCACAACCACTACGCCACCGGGGCTCAGCCTGCTCCTTACTATTTTTCATAGCTGCCTAGTATTCCCCACAGTTTCTTGCGGATGCAAACAGTTTGTGCTTGGTTATGAACCTAAAACAGGTTGCTCAAGGTCACTCAACAGAATAAAAGCCTGGCAATCAACTTCGGTAAAGATGGCAGCCAAGAAAACACCAGGGAGCAGTTCTACTTTGTAACATGTGAGCCCCTGGGAGTGTGACTTAACCGGATATTGCTGTGATAGGTTTTTGTTTGAAGTATTTCATTGTCCCCTTAATGGGAATTATCCAAGTGATACTAATCATGCCAGTCTATTTAATCAGGTTCCCATTAATAGAGGCTTAGTTGATATCAGTCTTTTGCTTTTATAAAGAATGTGGCAGAAATTAACCTTGCACATAAATAATGTCCCAGAAGTGCAAGTTTATTTGTAAGATTACTGCTGGGCAGCAGATCAACTAGGGCACAGAATTTATGCGTTTGCAACTTGGACTGAGATTGCCCAAGGAGACCTGTTTCCACACAGCACAGAGTCCAAATTCCACAGCCGTGGGACCATTAGATTAAACAAGAACCTGGTGGAGACAGAGAGCTGACCAAAGCCTGTCAGAGAAGGGCCTGAGCTTGGAATGGGCCAGGTCAGGGAGGAGGGAACTATGTCATCAATGGATGAACCCATTTAGGAGGGCAGCAAGATTAGTTATCCCATCAGCATGCCTGTACTCACATCTTCTGAGTCTCCCTGCTATAACTCAACTCTTAGCGAAGCACCTTGACACACACACACGATGAAATACTATCCAGCCTTATCAAGTGCATATTCACAACCTGTTTCCTCCAAATAAAGTGGATGCTCAGCACTCACAGATGAAGATCAAGGGATGTGGCTTCAGTGTGGATCACAACTCAATGTCTAGAAAACCAAACATCTCACAGCCAGACCATTAGATAATATCAGAGTAACTGGAGAGAAGATTGAAGTTGTCAAGACTTTTGTCTTGCTTGGATTCAAAATCAATGCTTGTGGAAACCTGTCAATAAAATGCTAATGGCAAATGTGCTATACAACACCTTATTAAATTGCTGAAGAACAAGGGTGTCACTTTGAGAACTGAGGTGTGTGCCATGATATTATTGATCACTTCAAGTGCAGGTGAAAATTGGGCAGTAACTACGGAAGATCACATCAGAACTGATTCGTTAGAAGTACAGAGTTGGCAAAGAATGTGGAAAATAACATGGACTGCCAGAAGAACCATCAAATCTGCCTTGGAAGAAGTACAGACAAGATGTTCCTTAGAAGTGAGGATGGGGCTGCGCCCTGGTGGTGTAGTGGTTGTGCGTGGGACTGCGGCCCACTCGGATGAAGGTTCAATTCCAGCTCCACAGGAGCAAAGGCTGGGCCTCCTACTCCCACTACCAGAGGGCAGTGATGCCCCCTCCCCCCAAAAAAACCCAAGAAGTGAGGATGGTGGGATTTTTGTCTTACACATTTTAGACATGTTATCAGGAGAGACCAGTCCTCGAAGAAAGACATCATCTTTGGTAAAGTAGGAAGTCGGCGAAAAAGAAGACCCTCAAGGAGATGGATTGACATAGTGAGGTCAACAATGGGCTGAAACACAACAATTGTTAGTGCGGCACAGTGCTGGGCAGTGATTTTTTTTATGTTTTTTTTAATGTTTTACATGGGGTCACTGTAAATTGGAACCAATTTGAAGGCACCTAGCAACCACGACATATCCATGAGAGCAGGTCATGAACAGATTGCCAACAATCATCAATGGGGGAAATGCAGAACATTACAGAAGGGAGAACCCACCACCTCCATCCTTCCCTAGCAATGACTGTAAAACAGGGTGAGGGATTGTTAACCAGACTTTCCCTGGCTGCTGTGCCAGTAAACCGGGCACTGAGTTACTTGTCATGTAATATGGGCATGATCTCATTAGAAGAGTATTCATGGTGGCCCCTCCCCTAGGACAGGGCTTTGGCCATTATCCCAGTTAATCCTTCCAGCAACCCATGAGGTCAGTCCTATGATTACTGTGTCCATAGGCAACAGATACAGGCCACACTGTTCAATCTATAGAGAGCCTGTTCTGATCAGGCTATGAATCGTTTGCAGGATATTGGAAGAGGGTGGATCACAGGGCTAGAATTTTTTTTGAAACAGATTCTTAGGGTAGTCCAGATTCAGATCCTGATTCCTACTTTCTGTTACAATAGCTTTGATAAGAAAGGATTGGTAAATGTGTTAGTTGAACTATAATATGTCCATAAAAGTCCATAGCCAAAGCTCCCATGTAACCAACCCCCTGATCTAGAAATCTAGAAACATATTATGTGTGTGTGTACATGAGAGAATTAAGGAACAGAACTCTATCGTAAGTACAGTTGGATATTCTTTTTTCTGGTGATGAAATTTGAATTTATTGTTTTGGTGTACCAACTTCCAATAGATTTAGGAGTGTCACTTCCTATCTTGTTCTGATGAAAGAGGTTCTAGCCCCCATCTCCTCCATTCATCTCCCCAGGCCTCACAAGACACACTGACAGCTTCTCTCTCTCCCTGCTGCTATGCAGTGTGTGGTAGTTTGTTGATTTTATGTCAACTTGACTTTTTTTTGAAAGTGGAGAGGTGGAGTCTCATAAGGTCGCATACTGATGATACCTCTTTGGAGGTACAGCCTTCTTAGTAAGCAGGGGAAACTGAGAACCTTTCTCTTTGCGATGTCCCCTTTCTCCTTGCTAGAACTTTGTCTGCCTCCATGATTTCATGTAGACCACCAACCATGTTGGCACCCTGCCGTGTTTCCGTGGACTTTGGATCCACACGACTCTGCACCTACCAGCCTCCTGCTTCTTGAGATACCAGTCTGCATGATTACGTGGCTCCATGAATCTGAAGAGACTTGTGGAGCAGCATGGAACTCATAGACTTGAGTTGGACTGGAGCTGAGATCGTCTCTTGATACATAATTACTTCTGGATCTTAAGCTCTTTCTTATACATAAATGAGTGTCCTTGGCTTTATTTTTCTAGACAACCTGGCCTAACACACAGTGCTACTGTAACTGACACTCTACAAATTCCCCCACAGACTCTGCTCCCACAAAGGGAAGTGTATTCAGCTCATCTTCAGTTTGAGCTCTGCTTCAGACACACCACCCAGTGATATCACTGCTGCCTTCTTCTTTCAGTGTGTGAGAAAGGACCTTCCCCCAGAGCTCCATTGCTAAGTGGTAAAGCAAAACTCTACCAAAGCATGGACATAAATTGGTTATACACACACACACACACACACACACACATATATACATATATATGTAAATTGGGCAATGCCCCAAGAGTCAAACTATTCCCGAGAGGACAAAATTTCCAGATTCTTACACCCCATCTGATCAACATCACCATAGAAATGGGGCTAGTGTTTGTGTAATAGCGGTTTACCCTGAGACACAGCTTCTAGACTGACCTCTGAGTTTCTGTCTCACCTAACGGGCCACATAGAGAGAAATCTTAGAAGCAATTATGTCGAACTTCCTCAAAGAGTCAAACACTCCAAAAGCAAGCCATCCCACACTCACTCAATTGGATGTTGACTCATGGGGACCCCTGTAGGACCAGGTAGAGCCGCCCCCGAGAGTTTTTGAGACTACCTACCTACAGAGTAGCAGGTATCGCTCTCCCTCGGCGTGGCTGGTGCTTTCATATCATCGGCCTTGTGGATCGCAGCCCAACTTGCAACCAGGGCTATGGTCTTGACTAATTAGCAGGACTTTTTTAAAACTTAGGAGCCCTGGTAGCATAGTGGGTTATCCATTTGGCTGCTAACTGAAGGTCAGAAATTCAAAATGACCAGCTGCCCTGTGGAAGAAAGCAGAGGCTTTCTGCTCCCCTAAAGATTCACGGCTTCAGAAACCCTAGGGAGTAGTTCTACATTGCCTTCGAGCAGCAGTGCTCAACCTTTCTAATGCTGTGACCCCCACACAGTTCCTCATGTTGCAGTGACTCCCAACCATAAAATTATTTTCGTTGCTACTTCATAGTTATAATTTTGCTACTGTTATGAATCATAATGTACATATCTGATTTTCCAGATGCATTTTCATTGTGACAAATTGAGCATAATTAAAGCATAGTGATTCATCACAAAAATAATATGTAATTATATATTATGAAATATTTATTTCTAATTACAAGTAAATGAAATTTTTTCTTGAAGCAAGGTATACCATGGGTAACAGTCTTCATGCTGGGTACCTGTACGTGGGCATATCTGCATGTGGTCACAAGGCCTGTGACCAAAAAAAAGTCAGGCTTCTTTGGTACTTCTCAATGTATATGGAATCTAAACACAATCCAAGGTACTAAGTCAGGCTTCCCTTCCCAGTCCCCAAGTGCAGGGGCTAAGGGCTCTGGTGTTTTGCTGTGACCTTCATGAGTAATAGCTTCATCCTCTGAAGGTCCCTGAAACCTACCTGCCCTCTAAAAGCCTGCTTCTGTATCTCAAAGAAGAGGAAAAGCCCCACTCCACCAAGACTTCTCTTGGTGCTCTGAGACTCCTGATTCAGGACAGATTGGGACAGGATGCCAATGCCTGCCACAAGGGATGGCTAGATCCTTCATCCAAAATATAGCTCACCTCCACCCAGGGGGAGGACACTGTTTACATCTCCATAGAAATGGGAGTATGAGTGCAGACCCAACCAGGGCATGCCAAACCTTGAAGGCAATGTAAGCCTATGGAGCAATTCATAAACAGAGAGGTCTACAGGGCCAGCTCCAATCAGACACACACACACACACACACACACACACACACACACACACCACTAGAAGTAAGTGCTACAGAGGACAACACTAATCCTACAAGTTGAGGAGTGGGGTAGACCTGCCACACCCATACAGAAGCTAACCCAGAAGTAAAAAGACTCCATACTATACACCAAGCCCCTCACTTGAACATATCATGACAGAGCACAATACTGGGGACACACAGAGGGTAGTGAGTTCTGTCTGATCACTCCCACAAGGGGGCGTGACGAGAAAGGAACATAACAGATCAGCAATGGGAGCAAAGCCAAGCCACAAAACCCCTAAGGATTCCCTCAAATAGATTTAAGGCTAGGAGAGGCAGTTCCCGAACCCCAGGACCAGTGGAGAGATAGTCATAAAGTCAGCAGGCCGACATAAAATTGTGTATGCTTCTATGTGGTTTTTATTGATGATTTTTGTTCTTTTTTAAAATTCAGTCTTTTGTTTTCTATATGTTTTGTCTGTTATGGTTGTTTTGCCTACTATGGAAAGCAAACCCAAGAACAAAACAACAGAACCAGTGGTTCCAGAGGGACCTGGGAAAAGACGGAGGCAGGGAAAAGGAACAGTGAGCTAACAATGCCATAGACAGAGGAACAACCTGGAAATTAAAATCAACAATGAGGAGGATACAGAGATCCCAGTGGTGTTGGAACAACAGCAATCTAGCCGAGAGGAATTACTAAGAGGCAGAAGAAAGGTGAGTGTGATGGCAGGGCAAGAGGAAGGTAGAAGAAAACAGAGGAAAGATGCAGAAAGCAAAGCTACAGTTAGAGATATTTACACAGGTGTGCACTTATGTCAATATATTAATTCATTAAAATAGAAGTATTGGCATTGGTACATATATTTGTTTGGCAGTACTTTGTGAAAGAGGACAGACTTTGGGCCTCTGCTCAAGCTCTCTCTCAATGAAAAAATACTTTTTTCTAACAACCTGGCATTTTGTGATATTCACCCTCCCAACACAATCTCACTGGAGACAAAATGGGTAAATAAGCAAATGTGGTGAATAAAACTAAAGGTGCCCAGCTATTAAAAGATCTGGGATCTTAAAGACTTGAAGTTAAACAAGTGGCCTCTAGCAGAGAAGCAACAAACCCACATGAAGGAAACATACCAGCCTGTGCGATCATGAGATGTCAACAGAACCAGGTAACAGGCACCAGAAGACCCAAAACAAAGCAAAAAACATATTGTTGAGAATGAGGTGGGATGGAGCAGAAACTCAAAACCCACCTGTAGACAATAGGACATCCCCTCACAGAAGGGTCACAAGGAATGGTGAGTCAACCAGGATGCAGTATAGCGTGGATGAAACACACTATTCCTCTGGTTCTTCGAGGCGTCCTCACCCACCACTATCATGACCCCAGTCCTGTCTTTCAGTTCTGAATAAACAAGAGCATGTGCACTGGTACATATGACACATATGGTTCATGACACATGAAATCCAGGTCAGATAGACCCAGAATTGGAAATGGGAGTAGCAATGCCAGGAGGGTAGGGGAAACGTGGGAGGAGGGGGGACTGATCACAATGATTGATGTCTAATCCCCTCCAGGGGGATGAACAGCAGAAATGTGGGTGAAGGGAGAGGATGGTTGGTGTAAGATATGAAAGCAATAACAATTTACAATTTATCTCATGATGGTAGGAGGTGGGAGAGAGAGGGGAGAAAACTGATACCAAGGGCTGAAAAAGAAAGTAAATATTTGAAAAATGATGATGGCAACATATGTACAACTATGCTTGTTGATATAATTGGTGTATGGAATGTTTTCAGAGCGGTAAGAGCCCCCAGTAAAATGATTTGAAATGAATATATATATCCCATCATACTGGGGCCCCGCTGTGCAACATGATTGTACTCATCTAAGGTCAGAGTGACTGGCTGGCTTCTCTTGACCTTTACCAAGTTCTGTACAACTTTCCCCTACTTTTTCCCCATAATGTAGTGAGATCCTGAAGACACGCACAACCAAGTAGTGGTTTCATGTGACACTAATGGCTCTCCGTGCCCACGTGACACTAGTGGGCTGGCACGGGATAGTAGAACTGCCCATTTTACAGGTCAAGGCAAATCTCCATGTTATTGTACAAGTACCCTGCTATAAAATATGGACATCAATATACTCATATCTCTAACAGTTCAGATGGGAGCCTGGTCATACAGAGAGAACCACAGTGGGATTAATGGATTCAAGATAGCTTTAGTTCTCCCAAGCACTACTGATGGGGACTTGCTTTATGTCACACAACTAAAAAGACTATCAGAAGGCTCTCTAGGGCCAGCATAGAATGGGCTTTAGAGGAAAATATGAGTTTTCTTTGGAAAACCGATGGCCTGGCCTAAGGAGGAGGAGCCAATGGCCTCATTGACAGTGACTAGGCATGGTTAAGTGAGCTCATCCCTGGTAAGACAGCATTGTCAGCAGAAGTCCACCTCTGTGCTCTAATTTATTGCCTCATCTCCTGTCTGGAGAGGGGTTGCTCTTATGAATAGAGCATCAGGATTTAATTCTCAAGACAAGAGTTGAAGGCTGTCTCCCTTCTAACAAGAGCAGGTAGCCAGGAGTGGGTGGAATTACAGGGACATGGAATTCTATGTCTGTCTTGGGTAGGGTCCCAGCAAGGCTTGAGGCAAACCTCACGCCCAGTCTGCCCACCTTCTGTAGGCCTCTTCAGGATAAGTTCTGTCAGTTGGGTCTGGCATACCATTAGCCCTCAATAAATATTTGTTAGCTGCCTAAATAAATGGGTTGATGGAAGGATGGATAGAAGGATTAATGGAAGAATGAATGGATTTATGGACAATTGGACATAAAGATGGGCAGATGGGTGAATGATAGAGGGCAGAGATACAGTAGAATGATAGGCGGCAATAGATGAAATATATATGTATGGATAGACAAATGAAAGATGGATAGTTGAAAGGATACATGACTGTGGATGACTAAAGTTGAAAACCTTTTAGTGTAAGGAAAAATACTTTGCAGGACTAAGGTGCAAACTGGCCATAGTAGAAGCAGCCCAATCATAAAGCAAAGTTATGATGAATTGAGTAAACTCATGCCTTGGATACCTGGTGGTGGGAGAAAAGTATATTCTTACATTTTCACCTTCACTCTTCCTTCTGCCTGGAATACCCTTCTTTATTTCTTTGTCTGCTAAACTTCCACAAATTTAAAACTATGATAAACACACATAACGCTTAGCATTCAAACCACCTTTAAGGTGTTTATCTTATTTTTGGGACCATAAGACACACCTGACCATAAGACACACCCAGTTTTTAGAGCAAGAAAACAAGAAAAAATATTCTGAATCAAATAGTACCAATATACTAAAATATTTATTAAAATAGAACAAAATGTGGTAATATTTAAGTGTAAACTCAACAGTGGTGTTAAGAACCATCATCACTTTTCTTTACAAATGAGGAAAGACCTAGAGGCTCAAGCACTTTTCTAGTTTTCTAGAAACCCTAAAAGCTCATCATCACTGGTGTCAGAATTTATGAAGATCTGTTGCTCACAATCACTTACTTGATTCATATTCTGGTGGCATTTTTTGTGCAATTCTAGTCTTGGTGTGCATAGCCAGGCCACTTCTCTTCATAAATCTATAGCACCATGATAGTGAGCCAGTAAGATCCTTAATACCTTTTTCTATAGCCATGCATTTAGCTTCATGGATGATCATTTTTGTAGAAACTGAGCCCATATTCCAGTAACGTGTGATCCATTCTTTCATGCCAACTTCTAATTATGGCCATTTTTCAGCATGCCCACAAAAAGTGTGCTTAATTTTATCAAGTTTTTGCAGCTGATTCTCCTGTTTTCTCCACTCTCCCATCATTTTTTCTGTTGGAGGTGGCCTAAAATGTCTCTCCACTGTTCCATTTCCAGGTTCTTTTGCATATTTTACTACCTCCAGTCTAAACAGAATTTTATATGTTAATCTTTTCATCTTTAACATTTTGTACTGTTAGAGAAATGGTGTTTTTCTGAGGAAAATAGAGGAGTGAAAGAATTGTCAGGCTGAGCCTCGGTGGCATAAGTGGTTGAGTGTGGGACCGCAGTCCGCAGGCTTGGCAGTTCAAATCCAGCAGTGGCTCTCAGGAGCGGCACTGGGTAGCGCCCACAATCACCAGAGGCAGTGATGCCCAAAAAACAAATCAAAACAAAAAAAAAAGAAAGAACTGTCAGTTGTTAGGAGAGATATATTGCCACATAGATCAATATTCTAATTTACAGTAACTCAAACCGCTTTGTATTACTATGAAAGGGCACCAACCACCCAGACAGGCAGGGCTTTGCAATGACAGGAGAGTCTGTATGTCTCCATCCTACCATGACAGGTTCTTGCCTGTCAGGACACTGCACTGCATCACATAGTCCTCGCCGGGATGTGACCTCGCTGCCTCCTGTCTCAATGTTCTAATCCTGTCAGTCTGGCAGTGTCATACACACCTAAGGGAGGTGTGCTCTGTGTTGATCGTGTGACCTGACTGACATTGAGACTCCAGAAGGCGGAACTTCCCCTGAACACAGAGCAATCCACAGCTTGCAAACAGCAGCAGACAGTAAACGGGATCACGGGATCATAAACAAATATTCTGGGGTACCACACCTTCGGATGATAAGATGCACCCTGCTTTTCCCCCACTTTTGGGGGGCAGGGAGAAGTGCATCTTATGGTCTGACAAATACAGTAATTCAATGACACTAAGTGCATTCACAGGCATGCAACCATCACACTGTCTAACTCCAGACACCTCAAAATTCTCATTGCTCCAAAAAAGAAATCCAATGCTCATTAAACAGCCATTCCCATTTCTTCCAGCTATCACCAAGTGGCATTCTGTAGATTTACCTAGTCTGAACATCTCATATGAATGGTCATCAATAGGTGGCCTTTTATATCTGGTTGTCAGGCTTCATCTATGTTGTAAAATGGCACAAGACTTCAATGCTTTTATGATTGGATTCTATCCCATTACATTATAGACCCACACTTTGTTTAGCCATTTACCAGTGGGTTTAGCTATTTATCAAACACTTGGGCTATTTTTACATGGGGGCCATTGTGAGTCTTGTGCCTTTGTACTATTGAAGTACACACTGATGCATAAAATTATGCACTTTTTGCATGCACGCACTTTTCTTCTTTTTTTGCTTGCATACACCCACTCCCTCTCGAACTTTCGAGCCTCAAGGAAGCCCTCTCTTCTGTGTCCTGAGTTCCCTTCTCACTGTGCAGACCACTGTGTGTGCTGATGGTCTGTTTGTTCCTGACCCCTCTGTGCTATGGTACCTGGGGGAACAGTGACTGGGCTGGGTTCCCTCTTTGTCCCCAGTACTGACCCCTGTCCCTGTCCCCAGCACTGATGCCCAGGAAAGGCTGTTAAACTCAGAGCACTGAGGAGCCCCGTGGATGGAGCCCAGGAGCAGCAACTAGACAAGGGTAGGCTATGGGAGGTGCATATTACTTTAGGGGTGGTGGGGGCAGCCCCCTCAATAGGCGAAGACTGGGGGTTTGAGCCATATTAGCCACCTGAGTACTCTGAAGATGGAGCTGTGAAGTGAGCTCCAGGACTCTGAAATGTTAGACACACACCGTATATAAAGTGGGAGATGATGCACATAACTTCACCTGGTACAGTCCTGCTAAAGGTAAACAGAAGAGAAGTCATATGCAGACCCAGAGTGATGGAGAGACCCAGGGAAGTCTGTATGGACCCTGGACCCAAGGAACCCTGTCATCAGGGGAAGAGTGCTCAAAGGGTCCCTGGCTTGGAGCTGGGGAGCTCGAAGCTATCCTAACCCAGATATGGAGATACTTGGGCTACCCATGCATGATCCATGAAATGGGCCCCCAAGGCTGATGGCCAGACTGGCTGTGGTAAAGAACACAGTGATTGGCTAATAGTTGGCTCACCCTGGCCTCTGAAGCTGGTATGATAGGAGTTGCTTTTATGACCCCCTTGGCTGCTTCTGGAGCTGAAACATTAGGGTAGAGGAGACATGGGCTTTTGCTTCCACTGAGACTGTATCTGCCAAACTTTTATCACAGGCTTCTCAACTTTATTTCTGTGTCCATACATATTGTGTTAGTCTGGGTAGACTAGAGAAGCAAATTCATAGACACACATATGGATATAAAGGAAAGGTTTAGATACAAGAGAAATGGAACATTGAGAAAGCATCCCAACCCAGTCCAGTTCAAAGTCATAAGTCCGATATTAGCCCATATGTCCAATACCAGTCTATAAAATCTCCTTCCGACTCATGAAGTCACAGGCCAGTGGGTGCAGAGTCTCGGCTTTAGCAGGGGTCCCCTCATGACTCCTTGTTTCCAGGGCTCAGGATCCATCAGCAGTATCCATCGGTGATAGAAACATCTCAGCACTGGCAGGGCTCTCTCTGTGACTTTTCTGGCTTCAGAGGTCTGGTTTCATCAGGGTAACACCATGTGACATATCCTCCGGCTCTTTCAGCTCTTCGGATGCTGCCACCTTGTCTTGTCAGTCAAGCGACTCCCAACAACTGGGAAAAATGGTCTCTCATCTCCACGAGGGAAATACCGTGAGACTTCCCAGAATTCTCAGAAGAAAGTCATGTCCACCCAGGAGAGACCCAGGGAAGTCTATATGGACCCTGGACCCAAGGAACCCTTGGGTGCTCAAAGGGTCCCTGGCTTGGGGCTGGGGAACTCAAAGCTATCCTAACCCAGGTATGGAGATACTTGAGCTACCCATGCATGATCCATGAAATGGGCCCCCAAGAGGCCTCATTGGCTACTCATTGGCTATCTCCAGATTGACAGGCTAGACTCCACCCCTACATCCCAATCATGAAATTGATATCAAGTACATGACCTCCACAAGCACTGAAAACGAAGAAGACATTCAAGGAAGGAATTGACATGGTGGCTGGAACAATGGGCTCAAACATAAGAATAATTGTGACCATGGCACAGGCCTGGGGATGTACTTCACTCTGTTGTACAATCAAAACTGACTTCACACTACCTAATAACAATAACAAGAAATCCATTTCAACTCACTATTGCCAGGTGTTCTTGTGTGCTATCAGGTTGGTTCCGACTCATAAAACCTCTATGTTCATGCTTGTCTCCAAGGGTGCTGATCATCTAGGATATTGAACTTTGTGTTCATTGTATTTTTTATGAGTCCCAATTTTCCTACATTCATATGTAGGATAATACATATTCCCATTATTAATGGATATCCAGTTGTTTCTTCTCATACTGAGTCATGACATCTCACAAAAGTTTTCCTGTGTTCACTTCATTAAGATCAACTTTACTTAAAAAGGAGCTACCGATAACTCATTTGTAAATACAGGTTTTACGAAAATAGACTAGGAGCCCCGGCGTAATTGGTTGAGTGCGGGACTGTGGCCCCTGGGTGTGGCGGTTCATATCCAGCAGCAGCTATCAGGAGCAGCACTGGGTAGCTCCCACGACCACCAGAGGGCAGTGATGCCCCCCCCAAAAAAATAAAAAAGAAAACAGACTAGTCAGAGATGATGAATTACAGACAAGACTAGATGGCAGTGTCTGAGGCGCTGAAGGAGTCTCAAGGTACTTCCCAATGGGAGAAGAGAGACTTGACTCAATCTCTGGAAGATAACTACTGATAGGATGAGATGATAGCATGCTGATCGATTCTGATTCCTGGAGACTGGAGGAGCTGGAGGAGAAGCCACACGGCCTTACCCTGATGGAGCCAGACCTCTAAAGCTGGCAAAGTCACATGGAAATCCCTGCCAGCACTGAGTTGCCTCTGCCATCACTGGATGCTATTGATGGACCCTGAGTCCTGGAAGGGAGGAGGAGCCATGAGAAGACCCCTGCCAGCCCCGGGACTCTAGACCCACTGGCCTGTGACTGCGTGAGTCAGAAGGAGACATTATGGGCTAATATCAGACTTATGACTTTGAACTGGACTGGGTTGGGATGCCTTCTCAGTGTTTCATTCCTCATGTATATAAACCATTCCCTTATATCCATATGTGTGTCTATAAATTTGTTTCTCTAGTCTACCTGGAAAAAAAAGAAAACAGACTAATATTCAAACTCGGGGTTAGTATGTATATGTATTTGTGTGTGTATAAAATTATCTTTACATTAATATCATCTACTGATAAAAGTAAGGAATAGGGTAAATGTTGGACTGCTAACCCCAGTGTCAGCAGTGCAAGACCATCAGTAGTTCCACCAGACCAAGTTGAAGCCATCTTCATCAATAATGATTTACAGGTTTGAAACCCCTAAATTGGGTTGCTGTGAGTTGGTTAAAAAAAAAAATCAACATTAGTTTAAGGAAGCAGGTCTTCCCCAGTTGCATTTTGAGTGCCTTCCTACCTAAGGGATCATCTTCCAGTACATCAGACAATGTTCTAATCATATGGTTTTCACTGACCAACTTCTTTCTTATTTGAAAAAAAAATTTTTTTATTGAGTGCTCGTACAACTCTATCATAATCCATACATACATTCATTGTATCAAGTACATTTTTGTTTGTTTTTATGTCAAGTACATTTGTACATTTGCTGCCCTCATCATTCTCAAAACATTTGCTTTCTACTTGAGCCCTTGGTATCAGCTCATTTTTCCATTCCCTCCTGTTCCCTCATGAGCCCTTGATAATTTATAAGTTATTATGATTTTGTCAAATCTTAAACTGTTCAACATCTCCCTTCCCCCACTTTTCTGTTGTCTGTCCCCCAGGGAAGGGGCATATGTAGATCCTTCCCCTTTCTACCCCATCTCCCTCCACCCTCCTGGTATTGCCACTTTCACCACAGGTCCTAAGGGGCTCATCTGTTCTGGATTCCCTGTGTTTCCAGTTCCTTTCTGTACCAGTGTACATCCTCTGATCTATCTAGATTTGTAAGGTAAAAGTGTAATCATGATAGTGTGGGGGTGGGGTGTGTGGAGGGAAGCATTTAAGAACTAGAGAAAAGTTGTAAGTTTCATCATTGCTACATTGCACCCTGACTGGCTCATGTCCTCCCCACGACCCACTGACAAATTTCTATCTGAAAAATATTGGCATGTTCTTCTTTCTAGTCTACCTTAGTCTCAAATTGCCCTGAAACATATCCACCCTGCTGGTATTTGAAATATTGGTCCCATAATTTCCAACTTCACTGCAAAACATAAGAAACCACCCAGTAGAGTCTTAAAGGCTTGAAAATGAACAAGAGGTCATTTAGAAGGGAAAAAACAAAACTCACATGGAAGAAGCACACTGGCCTGTGTGATCATGAGGTATAAACGGGATCAGGTATTGCATATCAGAAGACTGCAAACAAACAATCATATTGATGCAAACGAAGAGGGTCAGAGAGGAGACCCAAATTCCACCGGTAGACAATTGGACATCCCCTCACAGAAGGGTCACAAAGAAGGGATGAGCCAGTCAGAGTGCAGCACAGCACCAACAAAACGCACAACATTCCTCTAGGTTTTTTTAAAGTCATTTTAATGGGGGCTCATACAACTCTTATCACAATTCATACATACATGCATTGTATGTCAAGCACATATGTACATTCATTGCCATCATCGTTCTCAAAACATTTGCTTTCTACTTAAGCCCTTGGTATCAGCTCCTCATTTCCCCCCTTCCCCCATCCTCATGAACCCTGAATAATTTATAAATTATTATTATTTTCTCATATCTTACACTGTCAAATATCTCCCTTCACCCACTTCCCTGTTGTTCATACCCCAGGGAGGAGGTTATATGTAGATAATTATAATCAGGTCCCCCTTTCTACTCAACCTTCTCTACACTCTCCCGGTATCACCACTCTCACTACTGGTCCTAAAGAGATCATCTGTCCTGGAATTCCTATGTTTCTGGTTCCTATCTATACCAGTGTACATCCTCTAGTCTAGGCGGATTTGTAAGGTAGAATTGGGATCATTGTAGTTGTGGGGAGGAAGCATTTAAGAACTAGAGGAAAGCTGCATACTTCATAGTTGCAACACTACAATTGACTGGCTTGTCTAGTCCCCACAACCCTTCTGTAAGGAAATGTCCCATTACTTACAGATGGGCTTTGAGTCCCCAATCTGTACTCCTCCTCATTTGCAATGAGATCATTTTCAGTTAATTGATGCCTGACACCTGATTCCTTCAACACCTCATGGTCACACAGGCTGGTGTGCTTCTTCCATGTGGACTTTGTTGCTTCTGAGCTGGATGGCTGCTTGTTTACTTTCAAGCCTTTAAGACCCCACACACTATATCTTTTGATAGCTGGGCATCATCATCAACTTTCTTCACCACATTTGCTTATACACACATTTGTCTTCAGCAATCATATCAGGAAAGTTGATGTGCAATGATATGATTTTTTTGTTCTTTGATGCCCGATAACTGGTCACTTCAACACCTTGTGGTCCCACAGGCTGGCGTGCTTCATCCATGTGGACTTTGTTGCTTCTGAGCTAGATAGCTGCTTGTTTAACTTCAATCCTTTAAGACCCCAGATGCTATATCTTTTGATATCCGGGCACCATCAGCTTTCTTCACCACTTTTGCTTATGCACACATTTGTCTTCAGCGACCAATTGTGTCAGGAAGGTGAGCATCATGGAATGCCAGTTTAATAGAGCAAAATGTTCTTGCATTGAGGAAGTACTTGAGGGGAGGCCTAATGTCAATCTGCTGCCTTAATACTAACCCTATAAATATATGCATGTAGTTCTATTTCCCCATCATTATGTATAATTACATTTACCTATGTGCATGCCTGGATTTAGACCTCTATAAATGCCCCTTGCCTCCTATTTCCTTACACCTCCCTCCTGCCCCACAATCATGCTCAGCTTTCATTTGGGTTTCAGTAATTTCTTTAGTTTAACCTACCCTTGGTCAGTCCCTACCAGGCCTCTCACTCACTCCTTGCCACTGGTTTTGGATCACTTGCTGTTCCCTTGTCCCTGAGTTGGTCAACACCACCTCCTTTACCCCACATCCCCTCTCCCATGTCCCCCCAGAACCATCGGCCCCCTTGAGGTTTCTTGTAGATGTGTGCTGTAGTTTTCTTTGTATACTTTTTTTTTT